>OV788327.1:28040057-28148296 GCA_928718305.1 Tetramorium bicarinatum
ATCTATGTACCCCTTTGGATCATAGCCTGAAAAACGATAATTAATACCCACGTCCAATGTACCTTTCAAATACCTGAGTATTTTCTTTGCAGCGACCCAATGAGTATCATCAAAACAATTGTTGAATTGTCCCAAGAAACTTGTGGCAAAGCTTATGTCGGGTCTAGTGCATGTGGCCAAGTAATTCAAAGCGCCGATTCCCTGAATGGCAACTGCGTTCCTCCCTCAGCGAGCCCTCTGTCGGATTTTTGTAGAAAAGTGCCGACGGCGATAGGAGAGGAGACGGACCTCGCCTCCGACATGCCAAATCTCTCCAGAAGTTCCAGGATGTATCGTCGCTGATTTATGAAATACCCTTTCGAGTGTTTCTCAAACTCGATACCGAGACAATAGCTAACGACGCCAAGATCCTTGACCTCGAATTCCTCCGATAACTGCCGCGTTATCTCATCGAACATCTCCGCATTTTGCGAGGAGACAAGTATATCGTCTACATAAGTTAGAATGAGAGTTTGAGTCTTCCCTCTTCCGATTCGATATAGGCATGGATCACTTTTCGACGGGACGGCTCCCATCCCTAGTAACACCTTATTCAATTTGGAGTACCAAGCTCTCCCGGCCTGGCGCAGACCGTACAGAGCTTTATTAAGGCGGCAAACCTTGTTCCCCTCCTGGATCTGCTGAAGCATCAACTCGGCCTTCCTCCGGATATCTCTATCGAATCGATGATCGTCGACGAGAAATTTTAGTGCCTCATTTATACCTCTGGGTAAACGAATGTGGATCATTTCTTCCAACTCTCCGTTCAGGTACGCCGTAGCAACGTCCAGGTGGTGTATGGTGCTATTCGATCCAGCGGCTAGGGAAGTCAGTCTGACGGAACTCAACCGAGCAACAGGTGCAAAGATTTGAGAATAATGAACTCCGGGGCGTTGAGAAAAACCTTGAGCTACTAATCGCGCCTTCCTTCTTTTAAGGGTACCGTCGACTGCGAACTTGTTCCTCAACACCATCCTACTCCCAATGACTTCCATTTCTTCGTTATAATTCATGAGACGCCAAGTATCGTTCTTGATTATAAATGCCATCTCGTCTGCCATGGCACCGTACCACTCTTCGGAATGCGGGCTCTTCAAGGCTTCACCCATGGGAATCTCCGCTAAGAAAACTTCGCCGATCACATTGCAGTCGGCGGTGTCGGCACCGGTGACTGGAACCATGTTATATATCTTCCTAGGTCGTCCGGGTCGCCCAGTGCGCTCCGTTTTGGGTGCGCCGCTTCCTCTTTTAAATACGACCGACGGAGGATCGGCTTCGGGTGCGAGCTCATTCTGTGGGTCCGCGGATTCGTCATCGGATAGGTGAGAGTCGTCGTCCGAATTTGGTTTTGACTCCAAGTCGCATATTTCGATAAATGGACGTTCCTGTTCAGCTTTTTCCGGGGCCTCGATGGGAGTCATATCCTCTCCAACAAACTTTACGTCTCGAACCACTCTAACGACTTTTTCTTCGGGGAACCAAACTCGGTATCCTTTGGATGATTCGAAATATCCGACCAGCCTTCCTTCTATCGATCTTGGGGCAAGCTTCCCTTTGTTGGCTCTGTCGTCTAGACAAAAAACTTTACTTCCGAATTCTCTGAGATGACTCACCTCTGGTTTGTCGTCGAACCAATGTTCATAGGGAGTAGACGCACCGAGAGATGTACTAGGACACCTGTTCCTCAAATAGTTCGCAGTGTTGACAGCCTCGGCCCACAAATAGTCCGGTAACTTCGCTTGAAACAGCAGACACCTCGCGATGTTCATCAAAGTCCGATTCTTCCGTTCAGAGATCCCGTTTTGTTGAGGATGATGTGGCACAATTAATCTTCTCGCAATGCCAGCTTCTTTGAGGAAGCTTTCAAATTTCCGATTTACATATTCCGTCCCGTTGTCGGACTGAAGGAATTTTATTTTTTTTCCTTTTTGGTTCTCGAAAAATGATTTCACTTCCTTAAAAGCTTCAAACACTTCATCCTTTGTTTTTAAAAATTTTACTTCGCACCATTTGGATGCTTGGTCGATGAAGGTCGCGAAATATTTTGCTTTTCCCAGCGACTGGCAGCGTATCGGACCACATACGTCGGTGTGTATGATCTCTAGGAGGTCAGTCTTCCTGTGTGACGCTTTCGGCATCGGTGTTGCGGTCATTTTTCCTTTTAGACAGACTTCACACTCAGTTTCCTCCTTGATTTGTGACAGTTTCATTCCCTTTAGTAAACCTTTTTGTGAGGCAGCATACAAATCCTTGTAATTCAAGTGGCCGAGTCTCCTGTGCCATATTTCGGCTTGTGATCTGCGAGTCTGTCTCGGACTTGATTCGTGCGATGGTTCTTCTGCAGTGGTCTTCTGTGCGATTTGTGCCGATTCGCGTATAAAATACAAGTCGCCGACTCTATCGGCAATCATCTTCACGCTTCCATTACGGTCGATCGCTTCCGCACTCTCTTTACTGAAAATAACCTTGAAACCGTGATCCGTGATCTTTGCTACTGAGGCAAGGCTTGATCTTAATTCAGGGACATATAGGGTGTCGTTCAGAATAAGATTCT
Organism: Tetramorium bicarinatum; assembly: GCA_928718305.1. NCBI lineage: Eukaryota > Metazoa > Arthropoda > Insecta > Hymenoptera > Formicidae > Tetramorium > Tetramorium bicarinatum. The sequence continues at coordinate 28,042,651 of OV788327.1, forward strand.
TGTTTTCACCATGTATATCGGCTGAGATTCGGGCTATTCCACTCGCTTCGACATGAGTACTCGAGCTATCTGCTAATCTCACTCTGCCCCTGTCGGAGGTGTTGATTTTGGTGAAAACTTCGATATCATTCGTCAGATGCGACGTAGCGCCGCTGTCGAGGCACCAGCTTCTTCTGCATTCGCCGGATTCGATCTTAAGTGCCACGTCGGCGTAGAGACCTACGTCCTCTACATTTCCTGCGGCGTCCTTCTTTTTATTACATTCGGCGGCTTTGTGACCTATTTCGCGACATTTATGACATCTGTATTTGAATTCGCCTTTGCTGCTATCAGAACTGTCTGATTTCTTGTAGTTTTCTTTAGATTTCACAGGAGGTTTGCGTCTTCGAGAAATTTTCGAGCCAAGCATGGCGTTCTACGTATCTCGAGATTCGTTCTTCCGGGCCTCATATTCTTCCAATATTTTAACTCTCAGCGTTTCAGGTGTGGGGAGTTCGTCTCTGGACTCGATAGCACACCTAAAATTTTCGAAGTTAGACGGCATGCTGTAGAGCAACATAATCGAAAGCAAATCTTTGTTAATCGTTATCTGCATCTCTTCGAGTTTATCGACAACGTCGAAAAATTTATTGACGTGTTCTCTGACATCCGCGCCGTTTTCCATGCGTAATAGCGTTAGTTGCTTAAGTAACGTCGCCTTTCGGGCGGGACCTTTCGATTGATAAATGCTCTCTAATTTTTGCCATACGTCGCGAGAAGTTTCACATCCCTTGATCAATTTTAGCTCGGATGGACTTATGGATAGAATAATGTCGGACTTAGCTTTGTCGTCGCCTTTTTTCCAATTTGCTAGGGCTGTTGACGTTGAGGCGGTTCCCTCGGTTACTTCCGGTTTCAGTAGCTCGCCGCTCACGTATCCCCAGGCATCGTTCTTGGTTAGCAGGGCTTGCATTTGTAGCTTCCATGTGTCGTAGTTCTCGCGATTTAGTACTTCGATTTTTATAACAGCGGAATTCATCTCGATTACCTAATGCGTATCTGAGATTGCGTGTCAATAAAAAAAGGATATCTCGCGGAGGTTATTTTCACGACGCACACTTGCGTTTTCGGCAATGCAAACACTCTGCGGTTCTTAGTCGCGTTTTCCTGGACCCATAACCTGTTAGGAAGTATAAGACCAAGAGAGTAACAAACACAAAGTAATAGAACGTTTCTTTAATGCGAAGCCCGCAACGGAATAATGTTATACAAGTGTGATTCGAGATAGATTCAATAAGTATATCAACGGCGACAGACGCGTACATAGATACATAGAAAGTATATAGATGAGAAAAATCATATCGCCGGGATGGATCACGCGAGCTCGGCAGATGCAACGCCATCTGACCGTACCCGTGAATCGTAGTCCGCTAACATATATATATGTATGTATATATATATATATATATATATATATATATAAATATATGTATTTTTTTTACTTTTTTCAGGTGCATGCGTTTCAGAGATAGAGGCAGTTGAATAAAATATAAATAAACGGACATTGGCATGGTGACGCGGTAATGTGCATTTATTTATTACAATACAACGGATGTATAATTATAACATAAATTAAAATTACAATTTGTTTATTATAATATAATACTATTACATTACATATATTTATTAAATACATTACAATATCAAATTGTTATTTTATACAAAATTTTGATAAAAAAAAGAAAGTTATTTTATTAAAAGTATTTTACATTTATAAATTACAATATATTAAGCATTATTAGAATTATTTGAAAATTATATGATCGATATCCAGAGGGTCGATTATGTATCTTTTAAAAAAGTGAAAATATGAAAAGTGGGTAAATTTATTAGATGTTGACCAATAAAATTACAAACATCCTAGTAAATCTGCTCATTTTTCATATTTTCACTCTTTTAAAACATACATACTCGATCCCCAAGGCTAAACTGAGCTGTCGAGATCTTCTTGGCTTCTTCCACGTATGCTGCGTCGTCCGGAATGTTTGGAATTCTTACAACAAATTATAAGTTGTATAACTTATTTGTACGAAATTTTGTTAAAAAATAGAAAGTTATTTTATTAAAAGTATTTTACATTCACACATTACAATATTTGGCATTACTAGAATTATTTGCATGCTGTAGTTACTATTTTATTTTTACACGTAAAAATATAGGTTGTAAAATTAAGATATATAAATATATAAATTACTAACGCTTTAATCTGTAATCAGTATTACTGCTATTTATGCAAAACGTATCTACTGATTATAGACTAAAGCGTTAGAAATTTATATATGTTTTCATTTTGTTATTCTACGTTCTTATGCGTAAAAATAAAATGTAACTACTGCATACAAATAATTCTAATAATTTCAAATATATATTATGGTACGTGAATGTAAAATATTTTTAATAAATGTTCTACTTTTTATCAAGAGTTTTACATTGCGTTTCTGTCGTTAGATTAATTTTTAAAAAAATAGCGCAGCCAAGGTACTAAGGTCGAAGACTATCACGCCGCGGACTCGGGTTCGATTCCAGTCCTGCACGGATTTTTTTTTAAATTAAAAATGTCTTTCAAACTTGTCTTAAAGACGTCTTAAAATAATGACTTAAAGACGTCTTAAAGACGTCTCATATCAATGTCTTAAAGACATCGTAAATCGGGTCATAAGATGTCTTTAAGACGTCTTTAAGATGTCTTTCTTACATATTTACAAAGACGTCATAGGAATTTTAAGACGTCTTTAAGACGTCTTTCTTACATATTTACAAAGACGTCATAGGAATTTTAAGACGTCTTTAAGACGTCTTAATGTTGTGTGGGATGGTTTCAGCTCAGTTATCAACAAGTTAAAAACAATAAACCAATTTGCAAAATCAATTTGTTTTAATATTTTTTAAAAATAATTTATTGTATAATTATAAATTCAGTACGTTTTAACAAAAAAATTCATATATATAAACAATTTTACTAATGATTCGTACACAATTTTTTCCATAAATTGTTAATATGTACGTTTTAACAAAAAATTCATATATATAAACAATTTTACTAATGATTTGTACACAATTTTTTCCATAAATTGTTAATCTTCTATAAAAAAAAGTGATTTGTACCGAGAAGTGTGTGTTTGGAGTCGATATGTATCGTACCGTATTGTTACCGTTTTATCTCGTGTTTGATTGGCCATCACCATCATCGAGATCGCGGCAATATATCGCGAAATCGCGTCTGTGATTAAATGTCATTATCGTGTCAGTGATTAAATGTCAGCATGGTTATGATGTGACAGTTTTGAATATTTCACGAATCGCGAGCTTACAAGCAAATCGAACACGTGGTGAGAGAATTGAAAAAGACCGCGTACAAGCACAAGAGGTAAAAAAAACTCACGAACATCCGTTTTATTTTATTAATAAAATGAAACGAATGCATAATAATTGAGTTTCTTCAGGATAACTATATTGAGCAGCCGACAGCACACGTGAATATGTGTATTTAGACATCAACGTGCAATAACAATTCAAAAATATATTTGCGTTAATCTGATGAAGAATTGCATATGCTTATGAGATAATCATTTGAAATAGCGAGGAGAAACCATATCTTTTTAAATACTCAACATAAAAAAAAGCAAATGGTAATAATTACAATATATAGTATTATGATATATGTAATTACATGATGATATAGTCATATTATGATTTATTTTTTACATTAAATTAAATTTCTTTTATTTTGTGTATTATATAACATATTTTTATCATTGATACTATATATTTAGTTTCTTTGAATAAAAAATTATTATACTTACAATATATACGGTTATGTTGAGTTTCTTTAGAGTTTTTTTGGATATATACATATTAATGTAATATATTATCTTATATGTTACTGCTATAATATTAATTATATAATTTTAAAAAACTAAAATTTATAATATTTATAATACATTTTCATTTTGAATTCTTTAAAAATTCTTTTAAATATCTTTCCATTACCATTCACTTTAATGTTACATATACTGTAATACAACATGATACTATCATGATATATTATCATTAATACTACATAATTTTAATTAACCCAGAATTAAAATATTTAAAATATATTAAATATCTATAAAATTATTTTTTATATTAATATCATAAAATATCATAAATAATATGTAACAATTATATAATTTCAACAAACCAGAAATCATTAAATATATCAATATAGGATGTAAAATTTTCTCCGAACACTTTTTCACTATTCTTTCATTAAATATGATGTTTGATTACGTTATATAAGTAACGAGTATTAATTGTACTTCTTTTTTCCACAGAGAGATATCGCGAAAACTCGAATTCTCTAAATAACAGGATTTAGATAAGCAGGATTTAAATTTGGCTTGTGACAAATGTTGTGCACAGAGAGACTTTCATTCGATCGGCCGTGGCAGAAAGAAATGTCAAAATATTTGCAAAGTAACTAGACCAAACTGGAGTGCACACGTATAATAATCAAGAATTATCATCCACTATCTCCTTGGGATTAATCTCCTTGCTTTCATTACTCGCATTTCGCAGCTATTATTGAACAATACAATATAAAGAAATGACGCGTGGCTCTGTGCTAACGCGAGTGATTAGTAATGGAAGGTTCTCAAATTTAAATCTCGCGACCCCCATCCTACATACAATTTTTAGCGGGAAGTCATAGAGAATCTTTATAGATCTAGGTGACATTAGGTACTGAAATAGCCCTACTCGCTCATCTTACACTATTATTTGCTTAATTTGTACGATTGTTAATGTAAATTATAACATGTGCTAATGATTTGTCGGATTTTTTTCATTTGTTTTTACATTCTATAAAAAATTCGCTACTGGACATAAAAAAGCCACAAAGAAAATGCCTGAGCCTCATATACCTAAAGATGCATTTTGCCGTGCAGAATTAAATATCGTTAGTATGACCAACGATGCGATTTTCATCGTTCATACTTCGGCCATTCTCGGCTTATTCTTATCTACTGTGGCTATTTTATTCATTTTTCTCTTGCATCCCCGTCGAGCTTTCCATTCTAGCTTCTAATACAAAATTCATGGAAAAAAAATTATACATGAACATATATTTTGTGGGCTACTAAAGATGCGTCATTTTTGGAATGCTTTCTATAACACCGTCTTCCGTCTTTTTATAACACCGTCATCCATAATTTAGTATCAATAACATTGATAACTAATAACAATTGCGTAAAATTATCATGTCATGATAACTGATATCTGAATGATATCTGAATAAAATGTACAGAAAATAGAAATAAACAAAAAATAAAATAAAGAATTGTTTCTTTGAACTTTTTATTAATCGAAATATAGTTAGTTAAAAGTATACATGAAGAACAATATCAACAATAATAAAGTATTATTTATTAAAATAGCTCTTAATTGTATATATCATTTAGTTGTATACTATTTACTAAAGAGATATAAATCTTCAAACATTAATAATAAATTAAATAAATAACGTATTATAATATAACATAATATAATTATAATATAATCATGATATTTTTGACTATATGTATATGATTATACATTATTTTTGCTTTTATAACACACACTAACTTTGCCTATTAAAATAATTATAAATATGTTTTAAAAACTATAATAATTTAAGTTGAACTAAACTTTTTTCTCTTTTAGCGAGAGATTAGTAGAATAATAATTTAACATCCCCATTGTATGTATTGTGTATTAAACATTAATATTAAGTTTTATTAATTAAAATTTAACGTATTAATCTTTAATATATGATATAAATGCAAAGCTTATAATTACAGCCATGAATAGAACTATTAGGCACTCTCTCTCCATTAAAAAAAATCTTCTTTAAAAAGACATAATTATCGTAAATTTTAGTAATGCATTAGTGAATTTAGTAGTAAATTTGTGAATTTTAAATATTTTATATTAATTTTTTATATATATAATATAATAATAATAGTTTATTCCCTTTGCGGGGTACACGCGGACCTCCGCTCCGCTTACAATTTACTTATATCTATTTATTCGCTCGCCCGCGAGAGAGAGAGACACACACACTCACATCCATCCATACATTCACATTCATTCCTTTGGACCTCCGTTTCCGTTGTATGCTTCTCTCTTTCCAATCCTTCCTCATTCACACCTCCTCCCATCCTTCTGCCTTCCTCCTCTTCCCACCCTTCCCTCATCTCTTTCCACTTTATCATCCACTCCTCTCCCTCCCCCCTCTCCCCGAGAACCTCCTCCACCGTCTCCTGCCACCCTCTCTTCTGCCCCCAACTCGTACATTCTTCCCACACATGCTCCCACGTTTCCTCCCCCCATCCACATCTCCTACACTTTCTCTCCTCCCCTCCCTCCCAATACCTGTTTCCTCTCATCCCGTCACCTAACCTATGCCTTGCTATCCTCTGCCATCTTTCCTCCTTCCATCCCTCTTTTAGGTATTCCGGTATTCCTTTTCCTTTTATTCTTCCATACCATTTATTAAATTTAGACTCCCTTATCCTTTCCCATCTCTCCCTCTCCTGCATCTTCCTCTCCTTCCTTACTATCTCTTCTCCTCTCATTTCTCCATCTTCTCTCATCTTTTCTATCACTTTCAAGCTCCATCCTTTCCTCTCATAGTACTCTTTCCTCTCCTTCTCCCATTCTCCCACTGCTGATCCTTCCTTTGCTCTTTCTCTCAACTCCTCCCAACATAACCTGGCCAGTTCCCCTCCTTTTCCCTTCCCTAATCTTCTCTCGTATCCCCATGCTCTTAAACCCGCCCTTCCCCTCAGTTTCTCTCTTTGAAATTCTTCCCTTAATAGATAGCTTGGCGTACTCCTTCCCACTCCTGCTATCCATTTTAGGAATCTATCCTGCACTTTCTCCATTTCTTCCCTCTCTTTCCACCCCCATATCTCTACTCCGTACCCCATCACTGTCCACACCAGCCTGTCAAACAGCCACATCCTTCTTGCCCAGTCTTTTCCAAATCTTCTTTTTTCTATCCCCCAGACCTCTCTCATCACCACCGCTCCCTTCCTCACTCTTTCTTTTATATGTTCTCTCTGTCCTCCATTTGCCATCAGCATATATCCTAAATAATTAAATTTCTTCACTTCTTCTATCTTTTTTCCTTTCCATTTCCACTCTATCTTCTTCCATCTTCCCCCTCCCCTTCTGCATCTCATCACCTTCGTTTTTTCCACATTTACCTCCAGGCCTTTTTTATCCACATACCTCTCCAATACTTTTAACATTCTCTGCATCCCATTCTCCTCCTCCGCCAGAACCACCACATCATCCGCATACGCCAATGAATAAATTTTCCTTCCTTTTACTTTCATTCCTCCCCATCCCTCCTCCTCCAACGCCTCGTCCATGTCCGCTATCAGCAGAGTGAATAAACAGGGGCTCAAGGGACACCCCTGTCTCACTCCCCTCTCTGTCCAAAATCTTCCTCCTTCTTTCTCTCCTACTCTCACCCTGCTCACTGTCTCCTCCAACACCTCCTCGCATCTCGCTACCAGCCCTTCCCTCACTCCCCTTTTTCTCATACTCTCTATCAGAATTCCCCTGTCCACCGAGTCAAACGCCGCCTTCATGTCTATGAACATGGCTACCATTTTTCTCCTCCCTTCCGTCACCCTCTTGTTTATCAAGTAGTTTATTACATAGATTTGGTCTATTGTTCCCATCCCTTTTCTGAATCCCGCTTGGCTCGGTGGCAATATTCCTTTCCTCCCTATCTCCTCTTTCAGTCTCTCCGCCAATATTGCTGCGTACACCTTATATGCCGTTTGCGTCAGCGTTACTCCTCTATAGTCCTCTACCCTCCCCCCTTTCCCTTTCTTCAAAATCGGCACTACCACTCCTTCTCTCCAATCCTCTGGCCATCCCTCTCCTTTCCAGACTCTATTACATATCTGCCACAACCACTCTCTCACCTCCTTTCCTCCATACTTCCACACTTCATTTCCTATACCATCTCCCCCGGCCGCCTTTCCTTCCTTCAATTTCCTTATAGCCCTCTCCATTTCTTCCTTGCTTATCTCCTCCTCCTCTGCCTCCTCTCTTTCTACCACTTCTCTTTCTCTTCTTATCCTCCAGTTCACACCTCCCAGCAATTCCTTGAAATACCTTTCCCATTCTTCCATCTCTATTCCCTGTCCTATCCCCCCTCCCCTCCTTCTCTTTCTCTCTCCTCTCACCACCTTCCACACCTGTCTCTCTGTTTTCACTTTTTCCATTTCTCTCTCCCATCTTTCTCCCTCCTCTCTTTTCTTCTTCTCACACATTATTCTGTATTCTCTCTTCGCTTCTCTATACTTCTCTCCATCCTCTCCTTGCCTTTTCCATCTTTTTAGTTCCTCTTTCACCTCTCCTTTTTTCTCTCTGCATTCTTCATCCCACCATCCTTTTTTCTTCTTTCCCTTCAACTCTTTTTCCACTCTCCTCATCACCACCTCCACCCTCTCCTTTAGCCTTTTCCATTCCTCTTCTCCTCCTCTCACTTCCTCTTCTTTCCTCCCAAAATATTCCTCGAATCTTTTCCTTCCCTCCTCCGTCCATACTCCTTTTCCTCCTTTTTTCCTCTTCCATTCTTTCCTTTCATCTCTCCTTTCTCTTCCTTCTATCCACACCGTTAACGGTTGGTGATCTGAGTCAATCCTTTCCTCCACCTTCCTTCTCACTCCTTCTCTTGTCTCCTCATTTCCTAATACATAATCAATGACCGTTCCGTTCTTCCCTCCTGTGTATGTCCACTCTCCCTCTTCATCACCTTCTATATTTCCGTTCATTATCGACCATCCCAGCTCCTCTAAAACACCACACAATTTTCTGCCGTCCCCATTCATCTTCCTGTCTCTCGACCTCCTTCCCTCCTTCTCCATCTTTTCCTCATTTCTCTCTCCCACTCTTCTACCTTCTCTTCCCGTTCTCGCATTAAAATCTCCTCCTATTAATACTCTCACCCCTTCCTCCTCATTTTCCATCCATTCTCTTAATTTCTCCATCTTCTGATCTATATCCTTGTTTACGTACACTCCTATTATCCTCCACCATCTTCCTCCTAGATTCACTTCTTCCATCATTATTCCCTCCTCTCTCCTCCTCCTTCCCTCTTTCTCTCCTCTCACCTCCATCCCTTCTTTCCTTCCCATCACCATTCCTCCTATCGCTCTTCCTTTCTTATTCTTCCTTCCCGCTTCCTGCACTTCCCACACAAAACCTTTTGGCATTCTTCTCTTTATTCTCTCCCACCCTTTCTCCTGTATCCACGTTTCACTTAAAATTATCACATCCCACTCTCCCAGTTTCTCCCAGAACTCTTTATCTTTGTTTTCCAATCCTGCCACATTCCAGAATCCTATTTTATATTCCTCCTCTTCTTTCCTCCTCTCCTTCCTCTTCCCCTTCCTCTTATTTTTATCTCTCTTCTTCCTTTTCTTCTCCTCCTCGCCAGGTTCCCCTAGGCGAAAACCTTTTCCATTCTTTCCCCTCCTACCACCCTTTCCTCTCTTTAAGAGAAAAATACTATAAACAAGGATATTTAAGATAGAAAAAAATATTTTTTACTTTAATAAAAGAGAAATATGTTTGCTGTAAAACAGTGAGCTTAAAATATGAGATTATAGGGAAAATTACTATGAACGTAAACTATTTATTTTGGGGTGTTTTATTATTATTTAATTATTAGTATATTATATTGTAACACTTTATATCTTTTTTAGCACATATTATATAATAAGTATATTAATTTTATTTTATTTAGTAACATTAATTTTTATATTATTCAGTAATATAATTTTATAGATTGTGCACATTAGTAGCTACACTATGAGAGTTCTAACGCATCGTGGGTGGTCCTCTTATCTTATCTTTGTTTATAAACATATCAGATAACAGTCCTTTATCTTTGTTTATAAACATATCAGATAACAGTCCTTTATCTTTGTTTATAAACATATCAGATAACAGTCCTTTATCTTTGTTTATAAACATATCAGATAACAGTCCTTTATCTTTGTTTATAAACATATCAGATAACAGTCCTTTATCTTTGTTTATAAACATATCAGATAACAGCGGTATCAGATAACAGCGGTATCAGATAACAGCGGTATCAGATAACAGCGGTACCAGATAACAGCGGTGGGCATAATGCCGCTATCAGGGCCCCTCGGTACCCCCTAATTTCCAGGAATTTTGATATCGCCGATGTTTTGACTATCGTAGATATCTGGCCACGGAACGGATCTGCACAGCCCCCTCTCCCCCAATTTCTTGGAATTTTGATATCGCCGATGTATCGTATTTGATACATAATCCTGCCGCTATCACCCCCCCCCCCAAATTTCCAGGAAGACTTTGATAAGATTGAAACATAATTCCATCCCTAATGATAAGACAAATCCGCGACTTTGAAACATGATTCTTTCGAGCGCCGATATCTGGCTGCTATAGCGCGATAAGATACCCCCCTATTCATCTAATGGGGGTCTAACATACCCCCAATTTCCAGGAAGACTTTAGATATGACTGAAACATAATTCTACCCCTAAGATTAAACAAATCTAACTGAAACAAAATCTCTAATTCTACCTCTTTCGAGCGCCGATATCTGGCCGCTAATGTTATGATATCGGGGTTGACTTGTACAGACCTGTAAGCTATCCTTTGATAAGTAGCGGCGACTTTGAAACACGTTTTAACTTCCATGTTTTTTTTTTTAATTAAATGTTTAGTAAATTGTATGCACAAAGCATCAAAGTAGATATATGCTGATAACCGGTGTTAGTTAGAAAGAGAAAAATGAAGGTATAAAATTGGTCCGGAAGCGCGCGAGATCTCAGTAAGGGCTCTGACAGTTTTTGTGATACGTGAAAAATGGCTGGTCAACCAAATAATGAAGAGATGGGCATCGTAGATGTCGACGACGATGATGTCATGGATATCGTAGACGTCGACGATGAAGATGCTGATACCGATAATTTCGAGGAGGAGGAAGAGGAGGAGGAGGAGGAGGAGGAGGAGGAGAAGGTGATGGATGCGGAAGAAGAAGAAGATGATCACCCCTTATCAACTGATAGCGGCGGTGGTAGTGATATGAGCGATGACAGTGAGAATCCTGGACAGAGAATTGAAAAACTATTATCTGGACCGCAAATAAACGCGCTTAGTGATCGCATGAAATGCTGCAAAATATACTCATACTATAGGATGAGTGGTAATTATGTGTCATGTGTGACGTGCGCGATCGAATTCGCAAACTCTACCGATGGACCAATGTGGGTTATTCGTCAACACGAGATTGGGCCGCACGGTGCAATTGGTTCCCTACAATGTAGCAATTGCAGAGGTAGAGTGTATGCTATATTCCCATGCAACATGTGCCCAATATGCACAGGTTGAATGATAATATAAAGTGCGGACAATGACATTCTTAGTCAGTTTAATATCCGGACTGAGGGATAAAACTTCTTTCGCTCAATTCGTTGCAAGAGAGTTAATATGGATAATATAAAGGATTTTGTTCACCGAAAATCGGTCGAGCGTCAAGGATATCGTCCTCTGACTCCACCGAATTCAGCGCCATCGTCGTCAACGTCGCGGCCATGGGAAAGAATGCGAGATGTACCAACGAAGCTCTTTACGCAACCGAAAGAAAGAATTCAAGATTTTGTTCAGCGAAAGAAGGAAGGAATTCAAGATTATGTTCATCGAAAATCGATCGAGCGTCAAGGATATCGTCCTCTGACTCCATCGAATTCACCATCATCAGCATCATTATCATCATCATCATTATCATCATCATCATCATCAACATTATCGACGATGTTGTCAAAGTAATAAGGTATATTTGTTTTTATTTATAGATGTATGTTCAATATTAACAAAATTTAAGTATTTTATTCTCTGTTTTTTAGAAAATGAGCCGCATCTGTAAACCACACCATCGGAAGCTGTACCATCGGGGGGTTACAATTTAAAAATATAATTTAGTGTATTATGTAAATGTGTTATTAAAATAAAATCTTAAAAAATTGTTATATTTATTAATTATGTGTAGAACTATACAAACTACGAGCGATAGATGAAATGGAACGTATTAGAAAGGAAACGGAGCGAGAAAATAATCACATCATGAATTAGATTTAAAAACTTTTTTATTTGTTCTTACATATTCTTTTCTCTTACATACTAAAAATTAGAGCCAACAGCTCGCAATCGACGAGGTGATCCTTCTCGAAAGCATCGCTGGCGCGAATCGCGTTCGATATCTCGTTGGTATCCGTTAACGAAGAAGCGATGTGCGAAAACTGTGTAAATTTGGCGTCAACCGTCTCGATTATGTTCGATAATGATTCGAACGTTAAATCGCTGCACGGATCCAAGGTAAACATAAACATCAACGTCGATTCAGTCATCGACAAACATACGTTCGATGATTCGAGACGTACGATTTTAGTACCGTTGATCGCGGAAGCGCGGATCGTTAGCGGTCCAGCGTTTATAACGGCGTCTTTACGGCTGTTCCAAAGTAAATTTTGAATATTCCATCGTTGCTCGTAGAGTCCCTTCCACGTTTCGAGAGACAATATCAGTTCGTTTCCACGATGATCTCCTATGGCAATCTCCACGTAACTCTGCGAACCCACGTTGATTCCAATTTCAAGATACTTGTATCCTGTTTCCGTCAGTGCATATCGTCTGCTGAGTATGCGCTGTATCCAATTGACCGCTCTTTTTTCGTCGAAAGATCGACTTCTAAAGAGAAAGGTTTTATAAAATATATAAAAATAAATACAAAAATATATAAATAGGAAACTTTATACTTACTCGTTACACTTTTTCTTCTTATTTTCATGCGATGGAATTTCCTCATGCTGAAGCGGCACGTAATAATTCATACGTTTCACACTGCTTCCTTCAGCGGCGTACATTTTTCTCACGATGAAGAGGTTCGTTTCGTACGAGCGGTCGATGCAATACTGATCGCGTGAAACTAATTGATGTGATTCACCCCTTTTAAGAGGAGAGGGGGAAATGTTTATTGAAACTTGTCGAAACCTGTTAAGATTAGAGGAGAGGGGATAACTGCGCACGTACATGAATCACCTTTTTTTTGAGAGGGGAAAATGTTTATCGAAACGTATCGAAACCTGAAAAGACGTTGAAAGAAACGTCGAGAAACATCTTACATACATCTAACATACATCGACATACATCAAGTGGTTATTAAACGAACATCTAGCATACATCAAGTGATTAATAACAGAACATCTAGCATACATCTAGCATACATCTAACATACATCAAGTGGTTAAAAACAAAACATCTCACATACATCCAACATACATCTAACATACATCAAGTGGTTAATAACAAAACATTTCACATACATCTGGCATACATCAAGTAGTTATTAAACAAACATCTAACATAGATCAAGTTAATAACATACATCTAACATACATCGAGAAACGTCAAGTGGTTAATAACATACATCTGACAAACGTCGAGAAACATAAAATAATGTCAATATAAAGTAAATATTGTTTCGAAATGGGGAAGGATAAAAAAAATGACGATATATGCGTAAATAGTATGCGTTTATTTTTTATGGTGATGCCACCAATTAAATAGTTTGAATACATTTTGCATGGCACAATTGGATACATGTTTATGACAACGCAAAGTATGTATAGCGTCCATATTTTTCAGCGATTCCACGTCTTCGTAGTGCACGTCGAGGCTCTCGATGTAGATATCGTCTCTCGCATCGTCCAGGAGCAAATCCCGCAGCCATTCTCGTTTCTCGAGTCCCTTTACGTATACGATGGGTGAGTTTTCGCTCTCCGTCACATCCCGCAACGCCTTTGTAATCATGTCTCTAGCCGTGAAGTACGGAATCGTTCCGTGCTCATCACGCCAATGCAATCCATGATGTTTCGCCTCCAACCAGGATACGTGTTTTCTATCCGCCTTGCTGAGAAAATAGCATGGCTCGGAGCTTCCAAAGATATAATGAGTGAGAATAAATCCCTCTCTGAGAGCGGCAAACTCCTTCACGACGGAGTTTCTGCCGACGACGTAACCTTGTAGATCCACGAACGTTGGCGAGGACATGGTTAACGCTGGCATGTCGAGGAGCGGACTGCAGGAGGATCGCGGAATGCCGTAGATTTTATACCGCTCCCCTCTCCAACGTTGCATGATTTTGATCTACGGGTGATTCGATTGAGTTATCGATCACATCTTCCCCGCGATAAAAAATTGAGTAGTTTATTTCGCCGACGGTGCGTCCATGCAGATCCATGACGTAACCTTTCAGATTTATTATGTCTTCACCGCGATGAAAAATTGGGAAGTATATTTCGCCAACGGTGCGTCCATTACGCAGATCCACGACGTAACCTTTCAGATCCACGTACGTTGGCGCGGACATGGTTGACGCTGACATGTCGAGGAGCGAACTGTGGGAGGATCGCGGAATATCGTAGATTTTTATACCGCTCCCCCTCTCCAACGTCGCATTTAGGTGATTTTGCGAACAATGTTGGTCAATGGGTTGTACTGAACCACGCGATCGTGTATGATGAGGCAATAGGCGGTAGTATTCGCCGGTACGTTCTCCTTACACTCGAATTCCAATCTCACATCCACGGTTGCGCTCTTGACCGACTCGTTTTGTCGAGAACAGTCGATAATCGCGAACGGACCGAAACGTTTGAATGTTGTGACAGTGAGACTCGGTTCGAGATAATCGTATCCGTAGTAGCCTTTGCAGAAACGCGCGTACATGTCGTACAGAATCGCCCATTTCTTCTTATCGAAATCCAGATTCATGTCATCATACGGATAATACTCAGAGTTCAGGTAAAGTTTCACGTTGCTCAATTTACAGTCGTCGAATCGGCTCGCATCCTCGGACATGACATTCTTCCGACCTGTCTGCAGAGCGAAAATAACGTATCGTGGTTTCTCGAGCTGCGAAGCGATCTTGATGGCCCACGAAGGCTTTGTTGTGCTCTGCAGTAGCGGAAACTCGTACAGATCCCACGAGCGAAAAGCCATGCTGATGTATCGTCCGCTTTTCAAGGCACGCAGCATCGACAGCTTATTTATCTCGTTCAGTAACACGTGCGGCATTCGCCATTGTATCTTGAATAATTCGATCTCGGGATTCATCGCCGAATTTCCCACCAGGCAATTGTTATCGTTGCGAGCTCGAATCATAATCAACTCGTGACGAGCGTTGATAATCACGCGTCTTCCTTGCAAAATCCCAGTATCATGTAGAGCGGTACGCAGAAATTAAAGTATCCTTCCGCGCTACTCTGCGTATCCCAGCCGGCGTTCCTCAGAATCACGCTTTTATCGGACGATACCGTTACATAGTTCTTGAGCAAGCTGGTTATTCCAACGTTTCTGTTGCGATCAATCTCCACACCGTCGAGTTCGTATCTCGTCGAACATGAACGCGACGCAGTTGTGCGCCAGTACGACAGTAGATCCCGCGATTTCATTCTTTATCGTTAGTTTTCCCTCGATGTATAGAAAACTTTCGGCAACGTGTATAGATCCTGTTGTTGTATGGGTATTCTTATCTCGTCGCTGTGTCCAAACGTCGTATTAGCGTACGGATTGTACGTGTGAATCTCGAGCTTGATGATGCGATCGTCGAAGACTGGCTCGTCCCCGATGTTGAGAATGTACGTCATCGTTAGATGTTTCGTACCGCGAATCCCAAAGATTTTAAAAATGCAACGTTCGACGCGCTGAGTTTCTTTCCCTCGGATGATCGGATATTATCGAGAGCCGTTGTGACTTTATCTCTCGCGTGCCTCGAACCGTTCAACACAAGCATCTCACATACGTTCGCGATAACGTCGACACTTTCGCACGTGCAATCTGACGGTAATCTCCTCTCCTCGAAAGTCGAGCAATCGTCCGTGCTGGTCGGCGACGCGTATCGTCAGATCCGTAATGCTCCGTACGATGATTGGCAGGTAAATGATCTGCGACGGCCTTTCCGATATCTTATATCCTGGTGGCACGTTCGGTGAAAATTCGTGTATCGTGTGCACGCGTTTGCTGTTGCTGTACGCGTCCACGGTCACGTTGCACTCTATGCGGATAATGTTCACATTCATAATGTTGATCGGCATGTCTGATGCGTGCCATTTTCGCGGTTGCAATACGCGATTCGACGCGAATCCCAGCAGCGATCCTATGTTGTTGGGCTTACTAAAGTTCATTCTGTAGTCGCATTTAATCTCGCTCCTCATCGTATTGTAATTAGCGCGCAGCGCTATCGGGTACTCTCCGACCTCGTCATCGTTGATTTGTTTCTTTTCTACTTTACGTTTAAATGCGCGTTTCAAAAACTCGTTAATGTCTTGCAGTTCGTACGATCCCTCGGGAATTATAATTTCAGCGTCATCATTGCCAAAGTAAAATTTATTGTTCGAGGCATTCACGTTCGCTATCGTATGGTAGGTCTCAAAGTCCATCAGACCGAGCTCGTAGTCGTCGTCACTCAAATCTATGGCTGGAGAATAGTTTACCGCGAGGACGCTGCTCCGGCCGCTCAGCGTGAGCGTCAACGACATGATCGAAAAACCGCTCGACTAACACTGAGTCCTCAGAGTCGCTCGTCAGGCTTTAAATTCACACGTTCGGAGAAACTGTAGACACATCTGACCGCAGATGTTCTGATCGTAGGTTTGATAGGGTGTGTGATTGTACTCTATCACACTGTTCCCGAAATAACGTACTAGTTCTCTAGGAGGTCGAAGATTGCCAAAACTGTCGAAATATATAACGCGTTCTCTCCTCTTAGCATATGCCACCCAATGAGTACCGGGACCTGTCGCGTCGTCCAGATTCACGATACCACTCTCATTTTGACGTGCACCGCCTGTTGGCAATGTGTCGCGCATGAAAACGCCTCTAAAGTATGATATGCGCATATGTCTTGCCAGTAGATCCAATTGCACGTTCGTTGTCGCACCCGCGGGCATTTCTAACGCCTCCTGGACGTTTTTTTTTCCTCTTTACAACATCTTGTCCGCGCTTGTACGGGCCGAGATACAGTCCCCGTCCGTATTTGTACGGAGCGAGATAGAGTCCACGACCTTCCATCGCGCGGTTGTGACGTTGCAGCTCCTCTAGTTGACGTCGCGTGGCTTTGCTGTCGTTCACCACTTTTGCCACACCGGCAGCTCCACCGATCAAGGATCCGAGTGCACCCAACATCGGTAGAATTGGTAGTACACCTCCGCGTTTCGCTATCGGAAGTACCCGTTTTTTCTTCATATTCTTCGTCTTCTTCATACCCATACCGATCTTCGTCTTGGCTTTCATCGCCGCCCAGACAACCGTGGCGGCAGCTCTCTCGCCCAGCGAGAAATCTCCCGCGACGATGCGTTTTCGCGCTTTCTCGGCGAGTACTCTGTCAGCCGCGTGTCTCTCGATGAGACTATTGCTCCGAGAATACGCTATATCGTGCTCGCGGCACGCCGCGTCCAGTGGATTTATGCCTCGATCACCTCTCGCCAAACGTTTCTCCAAATGAGTTCCCGGGCCGCAAAACTGATAGCCTGGGATGTGTAGTTCGAAGGGAAGCGCGTTTATCGCGCGATTGAGCAGACTGCCGCCAACTTTTACGCTAGACGTCGCCGATGACATTCGTCGCAATCCTTGATCAGTGGCGGCGGACCGTCGATGTGCGTTCGCTGAGACGGTAGATTGTAATGCTCCAGGCAATGACGGTACTGCTGAATTTCCGGATTTGCTTTGATATGCTCCGGAAGTTTATCCCACACATAATCTACGTGATCGTAAAACTGCCGTAACAGAACGATCTTCGGCACATACTCCAACTGTTTGGCTGTTAAATCGTATATATCACTGTTATCCGACAGAAGCAGAAACATTTCTGAGCGATTTGCGGTTCCGCGCCGTTATACATAGGTGCGTCCTTTCTACTCGGAAGCGCAGAGAGAAATGAAATTCGTGCGACAGCCGCTGACGATACGTGTCACGAACTGTGACGACAAACTGCTGGCGATGGGAAACAACGCGAAGAAACGCAAACACGGTGCGATGTAACCGACCACTATACGCGCGATCTGCGGCCCCTCGAATTGCGGTAAAACCAACGTTCTGATAAGCTTGCTGGAAAGTCGACACGGTGTGCGTTTCGAGAACGTGTACGTGTACTCGAAGTCACTGCAGCAGCCAAAGTATCGATATCTGGAGAAACTGTTGACATCGATCGATGAAATAGGCTACTTTACGTTCTCCAATAACAGTGACGTCATTCCACCGAGCGAGGCGCTGCCAAACTCGATTTTTGTTTTCGATGACGTCGCGTGCGACAAGCAAGATACTGTGAGAGAATACTTCTCGATGGGCAGGCACTCGAATGTCGACTGTTTCTATCTCTCTGTCAGACGTATGCGAGAATACCCAAACATCTGATACGCGATAACGCGAACTTGCTGATCCTGTTCAAACAGGATGGGACCAATTTGAAACATGTTTACAACGATCACGTGAATACTGACATGTCGTACGGGGATTTCAGCGCGTTTTGTCACGATTGTTGGCAGCCCGAGTACGGATTCGTAGTGATAGACAAGGACAGTTCGCTCACGAATGGACGATATCGAAAAGGATTTAACATGTTCGCGATACCGTAAAACGATCAGTCGTCGTCGGTACCTTGCCGAGGTAAAACATGGCTGAGAGCAACGATACTCGTGAGCGCGAGAAGATCGCGAGGAAGATTGAGAAGACGAGTGAATCGATCCGCAAGAAACATCGCGCCTTGAAGACCGGCAGGATCGAAGACGATATTGCGGTGAAGACACGCTTCAAACCAATTATCGAGCCTCTGCAAAAGATTGTTGAAAATTCTGACACGCGCGTGATAAAGAAAGAACCGCGTGACGACGATGAAACGTTAACCATCCAGAAGCGTGAGGAGGATGCGAAGACAAAGAGGAAACGAGTGTCGGATCGCGCCGCATCGACACCGTATAAAACCTTTCGATTTGAGCCTCCGCTGGACATATCACCGATATCGACGACAACACCAACCGCGACGACAACAGTGGTACAATCACCCGAATTGCTCGCGAGCAACGAGAATGTTTTCGAGACCACGGATAATTAGCTCGTGACGACCATTCGAAAGCAGTTGCAAACGTCGGAGGAGGACCAAGAAACGTTGCGCAATAACTTGGGACCGCTGAGTCAAAAGTACATCGAAGCCGTTCTGAACGACGATCGAAAGAGCGGTTTAGATAACGTGTACGGTGTTCGTCTGAGCAGCGATGGAATGATGCTCGGTAATAAACACATTGACGTAGATAACGA
This sequence comes from Tetramorium bicarinatum, assembly GCA_928718305.1. Taxonomy (NCBI): domain Eukaryota; kingdom Metazoa; phylum Arthropoda; class Insecta; order Hymenoptera; family Formicidae; genus Tetramorium; species Tetramorium bicarinatum. The sequence goes on from OV788327.1 coordinate 28,062,097, forward strand.
TGACAACATAATTATCGATGGCGTGCGATACGTCGGTACACCCGATCTTTACGAGCTGATATTCAAGAAATTGCCCGATGATGCCGTTTATACGGAGCAAGATGCGCAAAAGTACAAGAGCATACTGCTGACGACGAACGCACACAGGTACAATTACGATGCACATGGTCGAATAAAGGGCAATAGAGGATACAAGTACAAATATATAATCGCACCGTTACTATCGATCGAGTCCAAATCTGGAGAAGGATTACCTCGCGCTATGACGTTGAACGACAACGCGATCGATTACGTGCACTGGGACGATCCCAACGAGCTGGTGGATCGTCTACGGTTGCTCGACGCTTCGCACCGAGCCGGTCATAACGCTCACGACAACGAGATGCTGTCCATCATCGAGGAACTTCGCGAGGCTGGTATCATTATAAATTAATCGGAGTATCGTTGAAACGAACCAGTCGATCGACGTCACTTGCATCGAAAAAATGCCCGTCAATAAATTTGGATTGTTTGATCGGAGAAACGATTCATTCGACAACGGCGGCCGGAAGAACGGACTGGTGAGAAGTTACGTACGGCATAACGCTCTGTGCCGTGTCGGTACGGCGTTTGACGCAAAATCGCGCAAGATTCGCCGCGTAGCACAACCGGAGGCTGACGATGACGCGGCTAACAAACTGTATGTGGAACAGTGCGTTAAAATTTTGAGAGACGAATTTGTCGAGAGACTGATCGCGTTCGAGAAGGACGTGCACGCGTTACGAAATGCGATAAGCGACGCAACCACCGAGTCGAAAAGAAAGAACAAAGTTAAATCTTCGCACGTGCCAGTGATCGATGATCGTACTGCCGAAACATGAGTGTCAGTTCGGAGAGGCGACGACTCGTCGAGGAACTGCATGCTCCGGCGAGAAAAAATTTTCCACGAAGACGCGTCATAGTACGAGGATACGATGACTTGTGGCAGGCAGATATCGTCGAGATGCAGCCGTATTCGCGTTTCAACAGAGGCTATCGCTACATACTCATCGACGTGTTGAGTAAATACGCGTGGGCCGTGCCGCTCAAGAGCAAAAGCGGAAGCGAGACGGTCGAAGCTATCGCCAAGATAATTCGAGAGAGATGTCCGAAAAATTTGCAGACTGACAAGGGAAAGGAGTTTTACAACGCTGACGTGCAACGACTCGTGAAGAAACACAACATCAATCATTACTCCACGTATTCGGTATTGAAGGCATCGGTCGTCGAGCGATTCAATCGCACGCTCAAGAACGATATGTGGAAGATGTTTACGCTTAATGGAAACTACAAATGGATCGACGCGCTGCCACGTCTCGTATCAGATTACAACTCGCGAAAACATCGAACGATCGGTATGCGACCCGCCGACGTTACGCCCGCGATCGCCGAAAGACTCTTGGCTACGGTGTACAGCGCGATAAAGATTGCAGGACCGGCAAAGTTCAAAGTAGGCGATTCGGTGCGCGTGAGCAAGTACAAGACCGTTTTCGAGAAAGGATACACGCCAAATTGGACCACCGAGGTGTTTAAAATCGTTAAAGTGCAGCGCACTAATCCCGCGACATATCTGCTCGAGGACTATCGCGGAAAATCTATCGCTGGAGCGTTCTACGAGCACGAGTTGCATCGCGCGGCCGATCCCGACGTGTATCTCGTGGAGAAGGTATTGCGCAGGAGAGGCGACGAGGTTTATGTGAAATGGCTAGGATTCGATGGATCGCACAATTCGTGGATACATAAAGACAATGTGATTTAATTTTCGTTTATTCAACATATGTAAAATGTATGCAATATAAAATGTATACAATATATAACAATATGAAATGTATACAATATATAAAATATATGAGATATATGAGATATACAAAAGTGATTATTAATATCCCTTACGTAGTAATATTACAAAGGTATAACAATATAAAATGATGTGTAAAAAAATACAAATGTGATTATTAATATCTCTTACGTAGTAATATTACAAAGGTATAACAATATAAAATGATGTGTAAAAAAAAATACAAATGTGATTATTAATATCTCTTACGTAGTAATATTACAAAGGTATAACAATATAAAATGATGTGTAAAAAATACAAAAGTGATTATTAATATCCCTTGTGTAGTAATATATTACAAAGGTATTCTATAATGCCCCCATGGCAGAGTATCGGTCGATTCTGGTACGATATACCGCTTGTCGTCGTACGGATTCAGAGCGATTTTCTTTTCAGACACTGTATAAACTTCGTGCAGCTTGGATCTTATGCACGATTGCTGCCGCGTCATTTCGATCTCATCGTTGAGACACCGCGTGTAATCGTCGAACGTTATCGTTCGCGCTACAACGTTACTTTTGATGCCTTTCACCTTTTTGGTGTCCTTCTTTCCATCTACTCGCAAAGCGTACATCTTCGCTCTGAGCCCGACGAATTCTGTCATTATTGCGCCATTATTTTCATCCTTCATTAATCCCGGCACCTTCTTGTTCGCAAGCGGTATACCGTACACATTATCAGCGGGATAATCGCTCGTGTCGAATCTGTCTATATCGCGTTTCATATGCGTGTAAATATCCTCGCACTCGATATGGTAAATTAGACTGTCAGTGTCAGTGTACATTATTTTACACGTATCTTGATATAAAGATTGCATATACTCGTGGTGAAAATCGTACAAACAGACCTTGGATATGTCGAGGATGCACATAAATCGATTTGTCGAATACCACCTCGAGTTTACGCATCTCGATAGCGACCAGATTTTCGGAAAAAATGCTTCGACTGTGAAAATTCGGTTTCGCGATCAGAGCTTCCACGCCGTAGCGTCCATCCCATTTCGTTAATAATTTCACATCGACGTGATTACGAACATTTTCCATAGTTTTACCGAATACAGCGTTGTTCATTAATTTATACAAGTTTTTTTCGAAATCATTCTTGGCGAGTGTTCTAAATTTTGTATTCAATTCGATGTATTTACGGAGCCATGGAGATTGAGCGAATTGTAGCACGCGATGAATTTTCATGACGCGAAGACCGTGACGTGTACACTGCTGCAGGTTACGATAATGTATGACGTATCGTTTCTTATCATATAACGTTGCAAGTAGCTTATCTTGCCGCTTGCCGGGCGGCTTATCGCGCGCCGGACAGAAAGGTAGGTCAGTGTGTCTGTCGTGAAGATGTTGCGGATACTCGAGATCGACCTCGAGAATGTAACCCGTGGGCGAATCCTGAGCGATCGCGCTGTAATCAAAATTTGCTGCATCGTCGACCTATTGAAAATTGGCGTAGGGCAATGGCTGACACATCGCCCAACCGTACATATTATTAACATCAAAGTACATTAAATATGAGGAAGGTTTCGATGGGTCGTACGACTGCATGTACTTGTTGTTGGCTCGAGCATATCTATTGGAACATTGGCTCAGACCGCCGCGTATACCGCGCTCGATAAACATAATCATATCAATGTCTGTGAGCAGTTCGAATTTGACGCGTGTATGTTTCAACATCGCGTCCCATGTAAAACCGGGTAAGGTGTAGTAGTACGCGGGATCGAGTCCGTAACTCGTGATGCAACTATCACGAAAATTTTCAAATATATCAGCCAACAACAAGACATCGGTTTTCAAATATAAATCGCTGTACTCGCCCAGGGTTCGAATGGAGAACCGTTGCCAGACGTTCGCAGCGTGCGCGTAATCGCTCTCAGATACAGTGTCACCGGTCAACGAGCTGTAAAATGATTCGCGCGGCGGTAGACACGTGTCATCCAATTTCTCGATGCAATCCACGTATTCGTATGGAAATACACCTTTCCGCGTCAACAGTTCAAAATCTTCGTTTGATAGATTTGTGAAATTTGAACGTAGAATTTTTAATTTATCTCGGCTGAGAAATGATGCCAATTTTTCGAGACTGGTGGTGAGAAATTTATATGAATCGATAAACCTTAATTTTATATGATTTCGCGATTCTGACCTGTCGGCTGTGTCTTCAACATGTTTTGTAAAAGATATATATTTTTCTTTCGTTATAGGCAACAGATCAACATGCCCTTCATACGCTGTAGCAATTTCTTTTATGATAAAATGTGAGTCGTAGCTTGATAAATTGTGGAAAACCACAGGAATATAATATGAATCTTTATAATTCAAATTACAGCGTGAATGCGCGGGACCTCTGTATCGTCCGGTCAGGTGACAATGATCGCGCACTCTTTCGTCATCTGGCGCGAACGGTTTCTCACATATATGACAATGTGTAGCATTACGGTATGCTATCCATTGTTGCTTCGATAAGATCTCCATGGGGACATTCGCGGATAGAATACCTTTTACGCGATGTGCCAAACATTTTAATTCCTCTGCGAATCACGCGATGCAATCCTTATCGCGATAACACCGGTACGTCGATAACGATTCGTCGAACGAGCAACGCACGTAATATGCGATGCTGAATGCCTGATGGTGTTGGTACGTCGACGTTGTCGAATCCGTCTTCTCTAGCGTGCACTCTAGATCGGCGTATACTACAAATGACATTCGTTCCTTCCTACCGTAATTTTTGAATGCCAACCATTTGAAGTCATCGCTCGGGAGTCGGATGGCGCAATCGTTCATCTGTTGGCAATCGGTGCTATGGGCCTCCAATTTTTCGTTGGAATGAAAGTAATGCAAGCATCTGAAAAAATGTTTATTATTTATATTAATCATTTATATGCATATTGCGCAAACTTGTATACGTACCGTTCGCAGAAGAATTTCTTGCCATTGTGTTTGCTCACTTGTGAGCTTACGAGACGGGACAAGTTCTTGATACAGGCAAAATGCCCTGTGTCACCGTCGTCTCCCTGCACGTACAGTAGGTTTACGTGCCTATCCACCTTCTGATCGGTGAGCCTTATCGGCAAAATCACCTTTTCTTCTTCTATTCCATAAACATTGATGGATATATCATTTAAACGTTCAAATTTTTTTATATCGCTCAATGTTACGGGAAAATCAATGTCTTTAATATTCAACACGGTCGCGTAGTGCGGATACGATGATTTTCTGTCCGCATCCCTTTCAGCCGGATATAGAGCAGCGACCACTGACCACGCGAAACATGCACAATCAGCCGACCACACGTTGATCACAGCTCTCTTGAGTTTTATCTCTTGTGGCAATTGGATGTGGCACCCCGCGTGCAATGGGTTATATTTATTTACATTAATTGTAAGATTAAGAATTCGCGACAACGCCCAGCCACTGTCGCGTTCCTGGAATTCTTCGAGCGACGCCAGAGTAGGCTCGATAACGCGCTGTTCGTACCACTCGCGCAAATCGGATGTATTATAAAGTTCGCAGTTACGCGTATTAATACTTTTGTTTGCGCGTTTGTCACCAGTAACAAATTCACCGTTGAAAATGGTGTTTACTTTAACGTTGTTGCGCACTCTTAAAATGTCTCGCACTCGCTCGAGCACTATGTCACCAGCGTCTTCCAAGAACTGACGCGGCTCGATATAGTCCGCGTTAATCACCGCACCAGTCAGAAGACGATTTTCAAATGCGGTATCGATTTCTCGCCAAACGAGTCTCTTCGCGCTGTTGTTCTCATAGGTCACCACCACCGAAATGTGTAAATCGTCTTTCCAGTTGATTTTTCACACCCGCGAGTCGCGCGATGCTCGCCACCAAAGATTGTCTGTGTCCGATCAAGAGCCGCGGACGCTTGACCCGACTTTGTTCTTCGAGCCGTTCCACGCACTCGTCGCATCGCTGAGCCCACGTGAAATAATCGCCCAAAGTTGCGACTCGTCTGGATCCCTCCAGCAGGTCGCGTTCGATCTGCTTGAATTGTTCCATATTTTATTATATTACATCACATTCCTCGGTAGAACACTTGCATGTAACTCGGTCACACGATACGCAATAGCGTTCATTGTCTTGAACTTCATAATGTTCCTGCTTCAAGCCGGGCTGACGGAAACAAATACCTGGATAATTTCTCCAATCATCTTCCGAACTGCCTGGTATTACAGCGTCTGAATGTTTCCAACGATCGAAACCCGAAAAACGTACATTGTCGATTATTATTAACTCGACACGTCTGCCAATACCTGCAGGAATCGCAACGTAATGAGATCGAAAAAATTTAATCTTTTCAAGGATTATACTAATATATCTATCTTTCACATCATCATCCGCTTTTTCATACTGTGATATGTCACAGATTTTATTCAGCTCATGTGTAAGCACTCTCCGCGCCGCGGTATATGACCAATTAGAAAGAGGCACACTGCTGATTTCAATGTCCTGTTTCATGAAGCGACCACTGGTTCCACGTATACCGAGTTCTCGATCGCGTAAAAATTGCACCGGTGAGATTTGTTTCACACCTGTTTCACTCTGTGGATTTTCTTCTTCGAGAATATATTTCATCTTATCCAATTCGTCTCTATCAGCATCATCACCACATATAGAATACTCGTAAAGGGTGTCATCTATATTGTCTACATTTATGATTGTTCAATGTGTGCAAATTGGACACAAGTCGCGTGGAATTGTCACGGACATTTCCCGTTCACATCTTGAGCAAAACCGGGCATGTATAGCCTCATGCACATCGGTCACATGCTTCCGAATGGCATACATTAGTCCGATACGTATATCCGAGATGTCGACCATACAGGGGGCACACACCGCCAAAGCACCACCCGTCGAATAATATGAATATATGACGCAAAATTTCGTGCGTCTATTCAACGCGTTTACATGTGCTGCGGACACCACCTTGGTAACTATGTCTATATTGGTCTCACTATAATCGCTAATATAATTGCTATCGTTCGCGAGAGTCTCATCGGATGATTCTTCATCCATTATATGTTCGAAATCAACAACTGTGTGCTCGTTCACAAATCTATCGTTGCAAGCACGGAGATTCATATACTGTCAAGCTACTGAGATCTTGCGCTCTTCCGGGCCGATTTTATACCTTCATTTGTCTCTTTCTAACTAACTAACACCGATTATCGCAAAATTCTTCCTGGAAGAATAATATGGCGATCGTTAGGGGGTGGCTTCGCGGAGTCGCCGCTACTTATCAAAGGATAGCTTGCAGGTCTGTACAAGTCAACCCCGATATCATAACATTAGCGGCCAGATATCGGCGCTTGAAAGAATCATGTTTCAAAGTCGCGGATTTGTCTTATCATTAGGGATAGAATTATGTTTCAATCTTATCAAAGTCCTCCTGGAAATTTGGGGGGGGGGGTGATAGCGGCAGGATTATGTATCAAATACGATACATCGGCGATATCAAAATTCCTAGTAATTGGGGGAGAGGGGGCTGTGCAGATCCGTTCCGTGGCCAGATATCTACGATAGTCAAAACATCGGCGATATCAAAATTCCTGGAAATTAGGGGGTACCGAGGGGCCCTGATAGCGGCATTATGCCCACCACTGTTATCTGGTACCGCTGTTATCTGATACCGCTGTTATCTGATACCGCTGTTATCTGATATGTTTATAAACAAAGATAAAGGACTGTTATCTGATATGTTTATAAACAAAGATAAAGGACTGTTATCTGATATGTTTATAAACAAAGATAAAGGACTGTTATCTGATATGTTTATAAACAAAGATAAGATAAGAGGACCACCCACGATGCGTTAGAACTCTCATAGTATAGCTACTCACATTGATGGAGCTAAGGCCAAACAAATAAAAATACCACAATTCAATCAAGGCACACTTCCATATGAATTAATTGTTCGATTCAATACTATTATAAATAATTTAGGAAATTTTGATTTAAAACAAATCCTTCAAGAAACACAACCACAATTAGTGGATATCTCTAATATTTATGAGTACTTAAATATGTATATTCGTAAGTATTTTTATATGTATAATATATTATGATGTTACCATATTTTTTATGCATTTATAAATATGATTAACTGCTTTTATTTAATAAATCATATTTTTTATGTATGAACATATAATACATAACAATAAATACATAACAATAAATGCATATAATGCATATAATGCATAACAATAAATACATAACAATAAAAATATATAACAACAAATAAATAACAACAATAAATACATAAAAAATAGGATATATTATTAAATTAGTAATAATAACTTATATATGTGTAAACAACTACTACTCAACTAATAATTATATTACAAATGTTACTTACCTTTTTCATATTATTTATTTATGATTTTATACTTTATATTAAATGGTTCTTGTAATTATTATTTATTTTTAATAACTATCATTTTATTATTTTCTAATTAATTATTATAATTTTGAAACAAATACAGAATTAATATTAAAAAATTTTTTTTAGTTGTACGGGGATACATTAAAACAAATTTTAATATTTTTTCCAACAATTTTAAGACAATAGGTAATGGATCTATTACCGATAAAACATACAAATTGGAGGTACAAATAATAAATTATGATAACAGTGTTTTTTTGGAGAAAGGACAATTTGTCGAAATTAAGGGATACGTAAAAATTATAAGTAAATCATATTAAGATTTTAAAATTTCTAAAAGTATAATTCTATTTTTTATTAATATTATGATTTTATTTTACACATGATGTATATTATTTAGAAGTTGAAAATAAATCTAACATAAAAGTAATAGAATGTGAAAAATTATCCTTGCAGGAATTATTGTTAGGTTCAAAACCAATTAAAAGAAAGATGTGTAATGACGATAACTTAAAATTTTCGTCATATAAAAATCTTCGAACATAATTACAGTAAGGATTTCTATTTATTTCATTTGATGATACATTTACAATAAAAAAGCGAAAAGTTATAATTATATATTAGAATCATTTTTATTTAATTTCAATTGCTTGTAATTAAATAAGATTATATACAATATAATTAAATCCAAAAAGATCAGATAATATGTGTACTTTTCTTTGATTATATATAATAATATTTGAAATTTAGCGTAATATGATTTTATTTTTATATTATTATATTTGAACAGATATGTTTCCATATACATATACTCAGATCTAGCCAAATCTAATTATAATTCGGCTAGATCTAATTATATATACAAATAAATTTGTTTTAATATAATAATATAAAAGTAAAATCATATTGCACTAATTTCCGAATATTATTATACAGGGTGAATTTTAAAAGTCTTTACACCGGCCGTGGGGAGATAGAAGAGACTGCACTTACCAAATGAACATAGTGTAGTAATTAATAATAATACTAATGAAGATATAATGAGATCTGTTTTAGAACGAGTAACTATGTTGATAGATTATTTTAATTTAAATTCTCGAGATGATGAAGCAAAGCAATATTTGTATACTGATATTCCATGTTACTATGTATTTAAAAAAGTAACAATTAATGATAAAACCATTTATTGTTGGGAAAAACGTCAACGATACTTTAATTGTATTGGACTTATGTACTCTGTCAGTCCATCGGAAACAGAATTATTCCATCTACATTTACTTTTGTTAAATATTAAGGGGGCAACAAAGTTTTCAAAAATTGAAAACAGTTAATAATGAAGTACATCAAACTTTTACTGCTGCGTGTTAGGACTTATAGAAGACGATGAGGAGTGGTATCGTGCAATGAATGAAGCGAAAGTTTGGATGATGCCTAAACGTCTTCGTAGATTATTCGTCCGAATTTTAATTCATTGTCAACCAATTCATCCTAATAAACTTTGGAATAAGTTTAAAATGGATATGTTAGAAGATTATGTAAAACGATATGGATCTGAAGTGGGAATTAAGAAAGCTTATAGCCATATTACTAATTTACTTGAAATTGAAGGAAAGGATATTTCTAATTTTCCTGAAATGAAACAAATAACCGAAAAATTTGAAACAGATGTTCAAGAAGAGATTAATAGAGAAGTATTACTAGGTATACAACAATATGAACAATTAAATGAAAAACAAAAGGAAATCGTAGATATCATCTTAGCAGTAATAAATGATAAAAAGAATTCCGGTACTTATTTTTATATTGATGGCCCAGGTGGTTCTGGTAAAACTTTTATTTACACAACTACATATTTTACTAAAAAGCAAAAATAAAGTAGTAAATACCATGGCTTTCACTGGTATAGCAGCAACATTACTTCCAAACGGAAAAACAGTACATAAAGTATTTGGATTACCTGTACCTCTTTTTGCTGATTCTACTTCGAACATAAAAGCTCAATCTAAAGATGCTGATTATCTAAAACGTGTAGATGTGTTCATTTTAGACGAAGCGCCTATGGCTCCACGTTATGTATTAGAAATAATGGATCGAACTTTACGTGATATTATGCAAAATGATTTACATTTTGGTGGTAAAATTGTTCTTCTTGGTGGAGATTTTCGGCAACTATTGCCTGTAAAAGAAAGAAGTACACGTAGTGAAATTATAAATTTATCAACTAATTTAGTTTTCTATGGAAACAATTTAAAATATTTTCATTAATAGAAAATATTAGAGTTTTGCCACAAGAAAGAGAATTTGCACAATTTTTATTAGATTTAGGTAATGGTTTTTTAAATGATCAATCAGATAATATTCGAATTCCGGAAAGATGTATAGCAGATATTAATGCAGATATAGTAAAAGATATGTATGAAGATATCATAGCACGAAAGCAGTATAAATTTATTGCTAATTATGTTATATTATCTGCAAGAAATGCTGATGTTAATGAAATAAATGCAAAAGTAGTAAATTTGTTAGATCAAACGACAGAAAAACTTTATACAAGTGTGGATACTGTTGAAACCACTAATGATAATGAAGATATACATGAAGCGATTCTAACAGAATATCTTAATATCTTAAATCCAATGTGTCTTCCACCACATGAATTACGTTTGAGAAAATATACTATTATTATACTTATTAGAAATCTTAGTATCAGTGAAGGATTATGTAATGGTACTAGATTAATGGTTTTAGATATGAATAATAATTTATTACGATGCGAAAATTTGACAGGTAATAAAACTGGAGAAATTATTTTTCTTAATCGTATTACTTTATATTGCGAAAATGTTTACCCATTTACTTTTAAGAGAAGACAATTTCCAGTAAAATTGGCATTCGCTATGACTATAAATAAATCACAAGGACAAACTTTTGATAAAATTGCAATAGATCTTCGTAAGGATGTGTTCAATCATGGACAATTATATGTTGCGTTTTCACGAGTTTGTTCCTGGGATTCATTAAAAGTATATTTAGGAAATAACAGATTATCTAATGAAGTAAAAAATTACGTTTATAAAGAAATACTCGAAGAAAATTAATAAAAAATTTATATTAAAATAAGATTAAAAATTCATATTCTTTCTTACATAGTTTTTAAATTAAACAGTCAATAACAATTATTATTTTTATTGAAATATTATTTATTTGATATTTCATTGTTACACAAAAAAATTTTTTTTAAATTAACAACAATTCTAATATCGATAATTAATAACAATAATAAAAATAATAAAAATAAATAATATATTTTTAAATATATTTTACATAACGTTTTTCTTTCTTTAATGTTTTCTGACAAAACTAAAACTCTCACAAAAAAATGTTTTAAACAAAATCTTCATGACTTTTTCTTGTAGAATTAAATGGCATTTTTAGATTTTGCAAAAAACAATAAATAAAAAAATTGTTTAAATAATTTATTCACAAAAAACAAGAAAAATCGTTAACCTTATTTTTACTTTATACTATGAATCCAATAGTTACTTTGTCGCTATCTTGACTATACTGACCTTAATGGGTTTATACTAATTATCATTAATAATTAATCATAAATTATTAAAAATTTATTAATAAAAAAATACTCAAATTAAATAAATAAAAACAAATATAAGTTGTAGCATATAATCTTTCTTAAAAAATAATACTAAAAAGTACAATAAATGGAAAATAAAAAGTAAAAAAAGTAAAAGAAGCAAAAAATAAAAATTTGAAAATAAATTTAAAAATAAATTTTAAAATTTATGTAAAAATACACATATAACTTTATAAGAGCATATGTTAAAATAAAAATATAATATGTTTAAAATTGTTTACATGCTGTACATATATAATTACACATTAAATTTTTTATTTGCATATATTTTTACGTAATATTATTTTAATATACAGGGTGTCTCACAATGAATAGCCAACAATGGTCGATGGTATATAGTTTGCATTACACTAAACAGAAAAGTCTTATACCATTTTACGAATAGCGTAATATTAATCGAGTTATTAATTAATAAAAATCGGAAGAAGGGATAGACAGCGCGATGCGAGAGACGTGGGCGGGAGCTCGCTGCTCCTGTTGCCATTGCTGCTCTCACGTCTCCCGCACCGCGCTGTCAATCCCTTCTTCCAATTTTTAATAATTAATAACTCGAATAATATTGCGCAATCCGTAAAATGGTATAAGACTTTTCTATTCAGTGTGATGTTAACTATATACCATCGACGGGTTGGCCATTCATTGCAGGACATCCTGTATATTTATTTAAATCTTATATAACAAAAAAATAGAGCATAAAATGTGGTATAATAGGGCTTCAGGCGAAGGTCCACTTTAAAAAAACCTAACGCACCATTAGTGAAACCTTATGGGTGGTGTGGAAGATCACTATAAACATATGTATAATTTTTTAAATTAATTTTTTTTAACTTAAAAAACCATACATAAATGTATACACATATTTTAGAGAAAAATATGTATAGTTATACATATTTTTTTACTAAAAAACAATTATATATTGCATTTTTAAAATTCGTTCCCGGGATTCATTAAAAACATATTTAGAGAATAACATAATTTAAGACATACAGTATTAAATTAATATTAGTCCGTGAAAGGCGCGCGCGAAGCGCGCGCTGCGTGCTAGTCCTCTATAAAAAAAATGATTTGTACCGAGAAGTGTGTGTTTGGAGTCGATATGTATCGTATTGTTACCGTTTTATCTCGTGTTTGATTGGCCACCACCATCATCGAGACCGCGGCAATGTATCGCGAAATCGCGTCTGTGATTAAATGTCATTATCGTGTCAGTGATTAAATGTCAGCATGCTTATGATGTGACAGTTTTGAGTTATGACGCGATTGTTCGTGGCATGTTTTCTGAGACGAAAATTGAATGAATCGAACACGTGGTGAGAGAATTGAAGAAGATCGCGTACAAGCACAAGAAAAAAAAGCAAAAGGTAATAATTACAATATATAGTATTATGATATATGTAATTACATGATACAGTCATATTATGATTTACTTTTTACATTAAATTAAATTTCTTTTATTTTGTGTATTATATAACATATTTTTATCATTGATACTATATATTTAGTTTCTTTGAATAAAAAATTATTATACTTACAATATATATGGTTATGTTGAGTTTCTTTAGAGTTCTTTTGGATATATACATATTAATGTAATATATTATCTTATATGTTACTGTTATAATATTAATTATATAATTTTAAAAAACTAAAATTTATAATATTTATAATATATTTTCATTTTGAATTCTTTAAAAATTTTTTTAAATATCTTTTCATTACCATTCACTTTAATGTTACATATACTGTAATACAACCTGATACTATCATGATATATTATCGTAATACTACATAATTTTAATTAACCCAGAATTAAAATATTTAAAATATATTAAATATCTATAAAATTATTTTTTATATTAATATCATAAAATATCATAAATAATATGTAATAATTAAATAATCTCAACAAACTAGAAATCATTAAATATATCAATATAGGATGTAAAATTTTCTCCGAACATTTTTTTCACTATTCTTTCATTAAATATGATGTTTGATTACGTTATAAGCAACGAGTATTAATTGTAGTTCTTTTTTCTTTTAGGAAATTGATTAATAAATTCCAAGTCAGCCTAATTCGAGTATCATCAATGACCAACTGACACAGAGAGATATCGCGAAAACTCGAATTCTCTGAATAACAGGATTTAGATAAGCAGGATTTAAATTTGGCTTGTGACAAATGTTGTGCACAGAGAGACTTTTATTCGACCGGCCGTGGCAGAAAAAAATGTCAAAATATTTGCAAAGTAATTAGACCAAACTGGAGTGCACACGTATAATAATCAAGAATTATCATCCACTATCTCCTTGGGATTAATCTCCTTGCTTTCATTACTCGCATTTCGCAGCTATTGTTGAGCAATACAATATAAAGAAATAATGCGTGACTCTGTGCTAACGCGAGTGATTAGTAATGGAAGGGTCTCAAGTTCAAATCTCGCGACCCTCATCCTACATACAATTTTTAGCAAAAAGTCACAGAGAATCTTTATAAATCTAGGTGACATTAGGTACTGAAATAGTACTACTCGCCCATCTTACACTATGTAATGTAATAGTTTATTCCCTTTGCGGGGTACACGCGGACCTCCGCTCCGCTTACAATTTACTTAAATCTATTTATTCGCTCGCCCGCGAGAGAGAGAGACACACACACTCACATCCATCCATACATTCACATTCATTCCTTTGGACCTCCGTTTCCGTTGTATGCTTCTCTCTTTCCAATCCTTCCTCATTCACACCTCCCATCCTTCTGCCTTCCTCCTCTTCCCTCCCTTCCCTCATCGCTACCCACTTTATCATCCACTCCTCTCCCTCCCCCCTCTCCCCGAGAACCTCCTCCACCGCCTCCTGCCACCCTCTCTTCTGCCCCCAACTCGTACATTCTTCCCACACATGCTCCCACGTTTCCTCCCCCCATCCACATCTCCTACACTTTCTCTCCTCCCCTCCCTCCCAATACCTGTTTCCTCTCATCCCGTCATCTAACCTATGCCTTGCTATCCTCTGCCATCTTTCCTCCTTCCATCCCTCTTTTAGGTATTCCGGTATTCCTTTTCCTTTTATTCTTCCATACCATTTATTAAATTTAGACTCCCTTATCCTTTCCCATCTCTCCCTCTCCTGCATCTTCCTCTCCTTCCTTACTATCTCTTCTCCTCTCATTTCTCCATCTTCTCTCATCTTTTCTATCACTTTCAAGCTCCATCCTTTTCTCTCATAGTACTCTTTCCTCTCCTTCTCCCATTCTCCCACTGCTGATCCTTCCATTGCTCTTTCTCTCAACTCCTCCCAACATAACCTGGCCAGTTCCCCTCCTTTTCCCTCCCCTAATCTTCTCTCGTATCCCCATGCTCTTAAACCCGCCCTTCCCCTCAGTTTCTCTCTTTGAAATTCTTCCCTTAATAGATAGCTTGGCGTACTCCTTCCCACTCCTGCTATCCATTTTAGGAATCTATCCTGCACTTTCTCCATTTCTTCCCTCTCTTTCCACCCCTATGTCTCTACTCCGTACCCCATCACTGTCCACAGCCTGTCAAACAGCCACATCCTTCTTGCCCAGTCTTTTCCAAATCTTCTTTTTCCTATCCCCCAGACCTCTCTCATCACCACCGCTCCCTTCCTCACTCTTTCTTTTATATGTTCTCTCTGTTCTCCATTTGCCATCAGCATATATCCTAAATAATTAAATTTCTTCACTTCTTCTATCTTTTTTCCTTTCCATTTCCACTCTATCTTTTTCCATCTTCCCCCTCCCCTTCTGCATCTCATCACCTTCGTTTTTTCCATATTTACCTCCAGGCCTTTTTTATCCACATATTTCTCCAATCCTTTTAACATTCTCTGCATCCCATTCTCCTCCTCCGCCAGAACCACCACATCATCCGCATACGCCAATGAATAAATTTTCCTTCCTTTTACTTTCATTCCTCCCCATCCCTCCTCCTCCAGCGCCTCGTCCATGTCCGCTATCAGCAGAGTGAATAAACAGGGGCTCAAGGGACACCCCTGTCTCACTCCCCTCTCTGTCCAAAATCTTCCTCCTTCTTTCTCTCCTACTCTCACCCTGCTCACTGTCTCCTCCAACACCTCCTCGCATCTCGCTACCAGCCCTTCCCTCACTCCCCTTTTTCTCATACTCTCTATCAGAATTCCCCTGTCCACCGAGTCAAACGCCGCCTTCATATCTATGAACGTGGCTACCATTTTTCTCCTCCCTTCCATCACCCTCTTGTTTATCAAGTAGTTTATTACATAGATTTGGTCTATTGTTCCCATCCCTTTTCTGAATCCCGCTTGGCTCGGTGGCAATATTCCTTTCCTCCCTATCTCCTCTTTCAGTCTCTCCGCCAATATTGCTGCGTACACCTTATATGCCGTTTGCGTCAGCGTTACTCCTCTATAGTCCTCTACCCTCCCCCCTTTCCCTTTCTTCAAAATCAGCACTACCACTCCTTCTCTCCAATCCTCTGGCCATCCCTCTCCTTTCCAGACTCTATTACATATCTGCCACAACCACTCTCTCACCTCCTTTCCTCCATACTTCCACACTTCATTTCCTATACCATCTCCCCCGGCCGCCTTTCCTTCCTTCAATTTCCTTATAGCCCTCTCCATTTCTTCCTTGCTTATCTCCTCCTCCTCTGCCTCCTCTCTTTCTACCACTTCTCTTTCTCTTCTTATCCTCCAGTTCACACCTCCCAGCAATTCCTTGAAATACCTTTCCCATTCTTCCATCTCTATTCCCTGCCCTATCCCCCTCCCCTCCTTCTCTTTCTCTCTCCTCTCACCACCTTCCACACCTGTCTCTCTGTTTTCACTTTTTCCATTTCTCTCTCCCATCTTTCTCCCTCCTCTCTTTTCTTCTTCTCACACATTATTCTGTATTCTCTCTTCGCTTCTCTATACTTCTCTCCATCCTCTCCTTGCCTTTTCCATCTTTTTAGTTCCTCTTTCACCTCTCCTTTTTTCTCTCTGCATTCTTCATCCCACCATCCTTTTTTCTTCTTTCCCTTCAACTCTTTTTCCACTCTCCTCATCACCACCTCCACCCTCTCCTTTAGCCTTTTCCATTCCTCTTCTCCTCCTCTCACTTCCTCTTCTTTCCTCCCAAAATATTCCTCGAATCTTTTCCTTCCCTCCTCCGTCCATACTCCTTTTCCTCCTTTTTTCCTCTTCCATTCTTTCCTTTCATCTCTCCTCTCTCTTCCTTCTATCCACACCGTTAACGGTTGGTGATCTGAGTCAATCCTTTCCTCCACCTTTCCTTCTCACTCCTTCTCTTGTCTCCTCATTTCCTAATACATAATCAATGACCGTTCCGTTCTTCCCTCCTGTGTATGTCCACTCTCCCTCTTCATCACCTTCTATATTTCCGTTCATTATCGACCATCCCAGCTCCTCTAAAACACCACACAATTTTCTGCCGTCCCCATTCATCTTCCTGTCTCTCGACCTCCTTCCCTCCTTCTCCATCTTTTCCTCATTTCTCTCTCCCACTCTTCCACCTTCTCTTCCCGTTCTCGCATTAAAATCTCCTCCTATTAATACTCTCACCCCTTCCTCCTCATTTTCCATCCATTCTCTTAATTTCTCCATCTTCTGATCTATATCCTTGTTTACGTACACTCCTATTATCCTCCACCATCTTCCTCCTAGATTCACTTCTTCCATCATTATTCCCTCCTCTCTCCTCCTCCTTCCCTCTTTCTCTCCTCTCACCTCCATCCCTTCTTTCCTTCCCATCACCATTCCTCCTATCGCTCTTCCTTTCTTATTCTTCCTTCCCGCTTCCTGCACTTCCCACACAAAACCTTTTGGCATTCTTCTCTTTATTCTCTCCCACCCTTTCTCCTGTATCCACGTTTCACTTAAAATTATCACATCCCACTCTCCCAGTTTCTCCCAGAACTCTTTATCTTTGTTTTCCAATCCTGCCACATTCCAGAATCCTATTTTATATTCCTCCTCTTCTTTCCTCCTCTCCTTCCTCTTCCCCTTCCTCTTATTTTTATCTCTCTTCTTCCTTTTCTTCTCCTCCTCGCCAGGTTCCCCTAGGCGAAAACCTTTTCCATTCTTTCCCCTCCTACCACCCTTTCCTCTCTTTCTCTTTCCCTCACCTCTCCTCCATCACTCGTCCTCCATCCTTCTCTTCCCTCGTCCCACATCCACAAACTTCCTTCTATCCACATCTTCATATACCCCACTCTTACTTTCTTCCCTTCTCTCCTTTTCCTTTCCGCTTCTCTTCTTATCGTCCATTCTATTCTTCTCTCTTTTTCCGTCAAATCGTCCGTTATCCACTCTTTTCTATCTTTTAGCCTTCTCTTTCCTTTCATCACCTCTATTTTCTCTTCTATACTCCCAAACCTTATCCACACCATTTCTCTCCCTTCTCCGTTCTTCCTTCCTATCCTCCTTATCGCCTCTATCTCCACTCTTGCTCCCGTCTCTTTTATTATCTCCTTCACCTCCTCTTTCAATCCTTCTTCTCCTTCTTTCTTTGCTTCCACTCCTCTTATTATCACGTTTCTTTTCTTCTCTTTTCTCTTTTTCAGTTCTCCCTCCATCTCTAATCTCCTCATTCTTCCATCTATTTCCTCCCATTTTCCTCCCATCTCCTTCTCTACCTCTCCTCTTTCCCTCTCTCTTTTACCTTTTCCCTTTTCTCTTCCTTCCCACGCCTCCAGCTTTTTTTTCCATTTCGCTCAACCTTCTTTCCAAGCCTTCTTTCTCCTTCTCCCATTCTTTTCTCATTTCTTCCATCCATTTCTTCATCTCCTCTCTCTCTTCTCTCAATACTTTCATTTCTCTCATTATTTCACTAAAGCCCGTTCTCATCTCTCTTATCATTTCTTTCCATCTCCCCTCCTCCGTCTCTACCGGTGATCTTGCCACTCTCGCGCTTTTCTTAAAAGCTTCTAACTCCTCCTCCTCTCTCTCCTCCTCCTGCATCCCTTTTCTTTTCTCTCCTCTTTTCATAAATTCTACTATTGACAGACTATTCGATCTCTCTCTTATCATTTTTTCCATTTTTGTTGGCCTCCCTACCTTTTTCCTGCCTTCTTCCTTCCCCTCTTCCTCTTTCCCTTCTATTTCCTTCCCCTTTACAGCTCTCTCGTCCATCATCCTGTCACCTTCTTGCTTACTTGCCTCTTTACTACACTTTCTCACCCTCCCGCACTTTCTACACCTTCTTCTACTCTGTCCGCTCTGCCGTCTTCGCTACACGCTACTCTATGCTCCTTCCCGCCGCTCCTAACCTACCTTTCCGCCTGTCTAATTTCTCTTCTACCTTGCTCCTCCCTTACTGCTGCTCTACTCCCCCACTCTCTCTACTTCACTTGACCCTCCGCTATCCACTCCACCTCTCTGTGCCTTTACCCTTTCTCTCTTTTCCTCCCTACACGCTCTCACACACACTCCTTGTCACACACACAACACTCGCTCTCACCACCGGAAACGGAAGTCCGCCCATCTTACACTATTATTTGCTTAATTTGTACGATTGTTAATGTAAATTATAACATGTGCTGATGATTTGTCGGATTTTTTCATTTATTTTTACATTCTATAAAAAATTCGCTACTGGATATAAAAAAGCCACAAAGAAAATGTCTGAGTCTCATATACCTAATGTTGGACCATACGAGTTTTTCTCTTTTATTTTAGTTTTGTACGATGCGAGCTCGATCTGTTATCGACTGATTCGCGCGATCACGCCGCTCGCGTTCACCTAACGCACTCGCCGATCGCGCTCCTTTACCTGCACACCTCAGTTCGTTACTCGCTCACGTCTACGACGGTCCGTGATACATTGTACTCATATAGCTATTGGAAATATATTCTTTTCTGTACTCCTGCTAATAGTCGTGTTCTCTTTTCGCGTTGCTGCCCTATCCACCGTGACCTCCAACAGGTTATGGACCCAGCGGCACAAGCTGAGATACGCATAGTAAAAGAAGAAAGCAAGATCGCCATAACCGCCACCGTTTCTTATCGCAAAAAATATCGTGTCAGTGCAACGATCCGTTGAAACATGATTAACCCTACCCACATTTCGCGATTCGAGCCGCTCAACCGCGAAAACTTCGATACGTGGAAGATTCATATGGAGGCATTGTTAATCCGAAACGACGAGTGGGATTACGTGAACGGGACCAACGTCAAGCCCGAGAGTATCGCCGGCAACGCCGAAAGTGCCACCGCCATCGCTACCTGGATAAAAGGCGACAGCAAGGCAAAATCTGACATTGTCCTGTCCATCAGTGCCACGGAATTGAAACAGATAAAGGGGTGCGATACATCGAGGGACGTTTGGCGCAAGCTAGAAACAATCTATCAATCAAAGGGACCAGCGAGAAAAGCAACTCTCCTAAAGCAACTAATGCTGCACAGGATGGAAGAAGGCGGCGACGTCCGTGAGCATGTTGCGAAGTTCTTCGACGCCGTCGATAAATTGAGAGACATGGAAGTCGACGTGAATCCGGATGTGCTCGCGATCGCGTTGCTATATAGCTTACCTCCGAGAATTTCCGTGTCGCGATCGAGTCGCGGGACGAATTACCCGACCCCGACGCCCTGCGTATAAAAATCGTCGAAGAGCACGACGCCCATCGGAACGAGCAGTCGTCCGGGTCTAGCGCAATGTACGTAAACAAGAAGATTCACCCGCGGAAAAATCAGGGCGCGAAGGCCAACAACGATAAGGCTCAATCGAAGAAGAAGAGAGTTCGGTGCAATAAGTGCAAATTGTTCGGACACAAAGCCGCGGAGTGCCGTAACAAAAACACAGACAGCGAAGCCGCAAAAACGAGCGAACCAGTGTCGTTGTGCGCCAGCGAAGCTTTACTCGCGAGATCTACGGGACGTGCGCGGATGTGGTGCATCGATAGCGGCGCGACGTCGCACTTGTGCAACAATATTGCGTTTTTCTCTGACGCTGACTTTTCGAAGCGTGGAAAAATTAACCTCGCGAACGACGAATCTACGGAAATCGTCGCCGAGGGCACGGCCAGATTTAAGGCTAAGGCATTCGGCTCGATTAAAAGCGTGTCATTGAAAAATACTTTGCATGTTCCAGATCTACGTTCTAATTTACTGTCTGTCGGAAGAATTACAGAACAAGGATTCAAGGTCGTTTTCGAGAAGGACGGCGCTTCAGTATTGGACCACAACGGTGACACTAAACTGGTCGCCGATAAAAACGACGGTCTTTATTTCGTACGAGAGTGCGAAGAATCCGCCCGTATCGCAACCGAACCTGAGACTCCCTCGGCGGTTATCACGAACGTCTCATGGCACAGACGACTCGGACATTTGAACATCTCGGATCTTCGCGAAGCAGAGCGTAAGGGAACCATCCTCGGATTAACACACAGAGACTTAGGTGACGAACCCGAGTGCGACACATGTCTAAAAGGCAAGATGCATCGAAGCCCTTTTCCAAAGAAAAATAAATTCTACGCGGGAATCCTGCCCGCTGGACCTGATACACTCGGACGTATGCGGACCTATGCGTGTTGCATCCATGAGCGGCGCGAGATACTTCGTAGAATTCATCGACGACCACTCGCGTTGGTGTGAAGTGCGATTCCTCAAAACAAAAGACGAGGTTTTAAAAGCCACTAGAGAGTATATCGCCCTCGTCCAAAATCAAAAAGGATGCAACGTCAAGTGTCTCCAGACAGACAACGGACGGGAATATCTGAGCAACGAGTTCGAAGAATTCCTGAAGTCTCACGGTATTACGAGACGTCTAACTGTTCCCTACAATCCGCAACAAAATGGCGTCGCCGAGCGCAAGAACCGCAGTTTGCTCGACACGGCGCGATGCCTTCTCATACAGGCGGGACTTCCGCCATGCTTCTGGGCCGAGGCAGTCAACACAGCCAATTACATCAGGAACCGCTGTCCCTCGAAAAGCTTGAATGGAAAGACGCCCTACGAAAAATGGACCGGGCAAGTTCCCAACGTCAGCTACCTGCGCGAATTCGGCTGTCGAGTTCATTGTCTTGATGGAAAACCGGGCAAGAGCAAGCTGGACCCGCGATGCAAAGGCATTCTAATTGGCTTCTCGGAAGAGTCTAAAGGATACAGAATCTGGCTACTCAAGGAAAAAGTCGTCGTCGTATCTCGTGACGTCAAATTTTCTAGCCACACACCTCCGAAGATCGGGGAGTATCAGGACTTCTCTCCGGAGAATCGTGGACTGGACACCATAGACAATCAAGACGCACGCGAACCGAACTTTATCGAGGTAAATTTGGAACCTATTGTATAATGACAATCAGCTTCACACGGAAGATGTGCGCGCGGAGGATAACACTGAAGAGGATCCTCCCGTAGACCGTGAGCCCGCTGTCAGACGAGGACCAGGAAGACCGAGCATCATCAGGACGGGACAACGCGGCCGCCCGCGGAAGCAGTTCAACGAGGTTGCACGATGCGCGGAATTGGACTTATATGAACAGGTCCACTTATCCGAAATGCCGATGCAGCTAGCACTAGCGGGTCCTAACTCGAAAGATTGGTTCGACGCCATGGTTCAAGAAATTCGCTCAATAGTCAAGAACGATACTTGGATATTGGTCGACCGTCCCAAAGGTGTTCAAATAATAGGCAGCAGAATGGTTCTACGTGAAAAGGTCGGATCTGATAGCAACCCGGAGCGTAAAAAGGCTCGCCTTGTAGCTCAGGGATTCTCCCAGAAACCAGGAATTCATTTCACGGATACATTCGCGCCAGTCGCCCGCCTGAGTACGATTCGTCTGATCGCCGCAATGGCCGCCCGATTTGGGATGACGATGAATCAATTCGACGTAACCACTGCATACCTTAACGGTGAGCTATCGGAAGAAATTTTGATGGAGCCTCCCAAGCGAATGAAAGACATTCTGGCAGCCGCAGTGAAGAGCGAGAAGGAACCGGATGTCAAGTCGAAGGCGGAGCGCATGCTTACCGAACTGGATCAGGGTGATAAAGTATGCCTACTCAAGAAATCCCTCTACGGGTTGCGACAAGCCGGAAGACAGTGGCATGAAAAGCTACGTGAAGCCCTGCTCGAATTCGGAGCTCGACCTTCCAACGGCGACCCGTGCTTGTACTATAAGGGACGAGGGGAAGACATCATATTGATCGCAGTTTATGTAGACGACCTCATCGTCGCATCTAAAAGCTCTGAGTCAATTGCGGAGCTTGGACGAACGCTTTCACGCCGATTCGACATCAAGGACCTTGGACCTGTTGACTATTGCTTAGGAATCAAGTTTAGTCAGGATGATGACCGAGTGATTATGAGTCAACGCAGTTACATCACCGATCTCCTAAGTCGATTCAACATGACCGACGCTAAACCGGTCAGTACGCCGATGGATGTTAACAAGAAGCTTGTCAGGGAAGCAGAACCACTCGAATTGGATGAAGACGTCCCATACAGAGAGCTGGTCGGGTGTCTGACATACCTGGCATTGGCTACGCGACCAGACATAAGCTTCGCGGCAAGCTGCCTGGGTCAGTTCAATAATTCGTATGGGAAGGCCCACTGGATTGCCGCTAAAAGGGTTTTGAGGTATTTCAAAGGTACTCTCGACCTCGGACTGGTGTACTCAACCGATACTAAGCCACTGAAGGGGTTCGTCGACTTCGATTGGGGAAATTGCCCTGACGATCGGCGCTCTTATTCCGGGTATGTTTTCACTTTAAGCGGCAGCCCCATTTCTTGGGACGCACGGAAACAAAGGACAGTCGCTTTGTCCTCCACCGAAGCGGAGTACATGGCGCTAACGGAAGGAGCCAAGGAATCGATCTACTGGACAGCCGTTCTCAAGGAACTAGGATTCGAGGAATTGACCGACATCGAGGTATTTAGCGATAACTTCAGCGCGTTGAGACTTGCGGACAATCCAGTCTTTCATGCACGCAGTAAACACATTGCTATTCGCCACCACTTTATACGAGAGGCCTTGAAGGACAAACGCCTACGTGTTGAGCACGTTTCTACTGATAACAACGTGGCTGACATGTTTACGAAGGGCCTCTCTAGACCCAAATTCGAGAAATGTATCGCATTCTCTGGGATGGAGCAGATCGATACTCTTCAATAAAGACTATCCGTCCTCGCATCGAGGGGAAGTGTTGGACCATACGAGTTTTTCTCTTTTATTTTAGTTTTGTACGATGCGAGCTCGATCTGTTACCGACTGATTCGCGCGATCACGCCGCTCGCGTTCACCTAACGCACTCGCCGATCGCGCTCCTTTACCTACACACCTCAGTTCGTTACTCGCTCACGTCTACGACGGTCCGTGATACATTGTACTCATATAGCTATTGGAAATATATTCTTTTCTGTACTCCTGCTAATAGTCATGTTCTCTTTTCGCGTTACTGCCCTATCCACCGTGACAACACCTAAAGATGCATTTTGCCGTGCAGAATTAAATATCATTAGTATGACCAACGATGCGATTTTCATCGTTCACACTTTGATCATGACTTATTTTTATCTACTGTGGCAATTTTATTCATTTTTCTTTTGCATCCTCGTCGAGCTTTCCATTCTAGCTTCTAATACAAAATTCATGGAAAAAAAATTATACATAAAGATATATTTTATGGGCTACTAAAGATGCGTCATTTTTGGAATGCTTTCTATAACACCGTCTTCCGTCTTTTTATAACACCGTCATCCATAATTTAGTATCAATAACATTGATAACTAATAAGAATTGCGTAAAATTATTATGTCATGATAACTGATATCTGAATGATATCTGAATAAAATGTACAGAAAATAGAAATAAAAAAAAATAAAATAAAGAATTGTTTCTTTGAACTTTTTATTAATCGAAATATAGTTAGTTAAAAGTATACATGAAGAACAATATCAATGTTCCGAAAAGCTATTGCCGGGCGGTTAATCTGACTAATGTCCGGTGTGCTCTCGAGCGCGCGCTCCGGTACAGGCGCTTCCATTCGTCACGCTCCTGCTCGCTGATCGCGCGGCGATGGCAAATATAATTCCCTTTTGTTTCTTGGCCTTCCCGAGGAATTCGAGCTGACAAATAACCCTTGTTTTTTATTTAATGTCCTCCCTCCCGGGCGGCGTCCTCGGGAAGATTCAGGCGTTATAAATGCCGTCGCCGCAGCGACCGCGGGCCTCTTCTCGCGCCGACTACGAGTCGAATCGGGTCTCTCGGTTTCCGCAACGTTTTCGCGCCGTTTTTCTATTGCGAATTTCACTTCTCGCCTGCTCGTGATTTGCTTTCTTGTAACTGACGTACGGCCTTTCAGAGCCGAAAAAACTCTTTATTAAGTGCAACCGATTTTATTTCGCGCCTTAATTCAGTTCGCCTTGCCTACCGCTCCTTTACTGCGCTCCGTACTCATTCGCTACAATCAACAATAATAAAGTAGTATTTATTAAAATAGCTCTTAATTGTATATATCATTTAGTTGTATACTTTTTACTAAAGAGATATAAATCTTCAAACATTAATAATAAATTAAAAAAATAATGTATTATAATATAATATAATATAATTATAATATAATCATGATATTTTTGACTATATGTATATGATTATAAATTATTTGTGCTTTTATAACACACACTAACTTTGCCCATTAAAATAATTATAAATATGTTTTAAAAACTATAATAATTTAAGTTGAACTAAACTTTTTTCTCTTTTAGCGAGAGATTAGTAGAATAATAACTGAACATCCCCATTGTATGTATTATGTATCAAACATTAATATATTAAGTTTTATTAATTAAAATTTAATGTATTAATCTTTGATATATAATATAAATGCAAAGCTTATAATTACAGCCATGAATAGAACTATTAGGCACTCTCTCTCCATTAAAAAAAATCTTCTTCAAAAAGACATAATTATCGTAAATTTTAGTAATACATTAGTGAATTTAGTAGTAAATTTGTGAATTTTAAATATTTTATATTAATTTTTTATAATAAATTAAATAAATAATATAATGTAATATAATATAATATAATTTCCATCTATCATATTTTTGACAGTATTATGTATATGATATTTTTGACTATATGTATATAATTATACATTATTTATGCTTTTTTAATTCACACTAATTTTAACCATTAAAATAATTATAAATATGTTCTAAGAACTATAATAATTTAAGTTGAATCAAACTTTTCTCTCTTTTGGCGAGAGATTAATAGAATAATAATCCGTAACAGCACGTTATATTGCAGCAACATTGCAGCAATATTGTCATATTGCATTTGCAGTGCAACATTGCTGATAGTTTGCAGCAATATTGTTATATTGCATTTGCAGTGCAATATTGCTGATAGATTGCAGCAATATTGCAATAAGATATTCTGGCAATCTTAAAATAATATTGCTGCAAACAGCATGATATATTGCAGCAACATTGCAGCAATATTGTCATTTTACATTTGCAGTGCAACATTGCTGATAGATTGCAGCAATATTGCAATAATATATTCTGGCAACCTTGAAATAATATTGCTGCAAACAGCATGATATATTGCAGCAACATTGCAGTAATATTGTGGCAAATTAAGTAAAGAATAAAATAATAAAAATGAACAATTATTAAAGGTAACTATTCCAATTTTTTTAAATATAATTTTTTAATTTGATTTTGAAATTAATCAATTTTTATTGACGTACTACGTATTATCTATAAATTATTATTAGGTTTAATCTCTCAATAAAAACATCATTTGTATTTGTGTATATGTAAAGATTCTATATAAATGATTATTCATAGCATTACATTCCAACATCAATATATTTAATGACTAAATTACAATGGTAAAGAAGGAAATAATCAAAATGATTAATAGAAAAATATAAATTAATATACAGAAAAATATACAATAGAATTCATATCTTACTTTATTAATTATATTTTACATGTCTTATTGGAATTACGTAATTTATTCCTGCCAGTTGTATTCGCCACATTTTTTTATTTATTGAAGATACTGGATACCAAGATAAGGCCGAATTAATGACATCACGAATTATATAAATATCTAAAAGTTTTGATGAACAAGGTTGATCATATAATTCTTTCAAAATCTTACATTTACGTCCTATAATGTAAATATCATTATTATTTAATTGTACTATATTTAGAGCGATAATGATAGAATTATCTTCCAGTAGGAAACAGTTATTTCGTTTGTCATCACAATTTAAATTGAATAAATTTGTCTTGAGGACTTTGTATTGCGATTGATAGATTTTTCCTTTATTTAATAGCAATGGGCCATCATGATGCTTCTTTTGTAATAATAATGAATTTAAAAATGAAGAATTTGATTGTGCTCTTAATATTTTCTGTTCACCATATCTTCGTGCTAATTGTTGTAATGGTTTATCAAATTTTCGTAACATTTTTTTTATTTGTATCATGAAATTTTCGAATGGAAAAGCGTTGAAATTGTCTAAACAACCAAATTTTCTGACTTCATCACATAAATGGAGTAAATTATGAACATTATGTGACATAAACTGCACACCGTAAAAAATTTGAAAGTTTTCTACGAAATATTTTAATAAATCTTCAGCATATTTAATATTATATTCTTCTTCTACTAAAGATGGGCTTACGAGTATTGATAATGCTACATGAAGACTTAAAAAATGTATGTAGATATGTTCTTTCAAAATGGATTGCAACACAATTGGTCCTGTATATAATATAAACTGTCGAAATTCTGTTGCTTTCCAGTGTTTGATATCTGTTAATACTCTTGGTTTCCTCGAAAACTCGGATGGTATCATGTCATGAAACGAAATCATATATTGTGAACACTTTATTATGTTCTTACTATCAATCTTTACTGACAAAGGCCCTTTTATCCATAATAATATCAGTTTTTTAACAACGCCCAAGCAGACCAAGTGCATATAATCTAATGTTACATTAGTCACTAATCCAATGTTTGGTATTTCTGTTAATATAGTTTTGCCGCGATGATAGTCTTCATCTGATTGTCGAACAAAGTCTTCATCCGTTCGAGCCTTGCTTGGTATATCTTCATATGGAAAACAAATTGTTCTATTCACAGACTGACCAATTATCGTACATTTTGTACAACTTGAATAGCCTGTATGGCTTTTTACATTTAAAATAAATGATTTTGCCGGGGTATCGCAAATAATTGTGTAAAGTTATATCTTAATTAATCTATTTTCATAAAAAAATCCATTAATAATTATAGATTTCAATTCGTTCACAAATTTTCTTAAGTAATCATTAGCACTTGTGGGCTTTTTCTGGCCATAATAAACCCCTATTATTTTGATTGTTTGAGAAATATTTTCAGATATTAAAATAGGCCAGAAAGAATTGGATGATGACTTCGATATTGGCAAACCATCGATATTCAATGATAAATTTATCTTGTCTACACTTAACTAACTTTGTTAGTCCAACATTTTTTAATTCCTGCATTATTGAATGAAGAGCTGGTATAAGTCCAAAATGTATATATTGTCCTCCAGCCAAATCAATAACGTTACTTTCACGAGGTGTGCGAAGTAGGGTCCTAGCATCTCGTGGTAATGAACAGCTTGGTATATATTTAGAAATAATTGATAGGAGATCATTAATGGCATTATGATGAATTGCATACTTTAAAGCCCACTGTGATAAATCCGCTTTCAATATATTATTGGTATAATTTTCATTATTATTAATTGACTCATCATCAGATTTATTTGGAAAGTTTAATGGGGATTCATATTTGTTATCATTCAGAATTTTATTTGATACCTCACATTGCTCAAAATCATTATAAGAAGTATTACCGTAAGAAGTATTTGATTTATTAAACATTTCATCAATTGTTTCATTACTTTCAAATGTGCTGTTTGCATTATTGCTGTTAGTATCCACTATAATATTTGATTGATTTTGAATTGAATAATCAAAATCATTCTTTACATCATATGTAGAAATATCATGTTGTGTTGCTGCCTGAATGATTCTTCTTTGATGTCTACGACTACACAAATGAATAGCCTTTCTCTTACGCCTTTCTAAAAATTATAGAGAGATCATGTGTAAATCATTTCTATATTTAATATCCCTGATAACAAAACGTGACGACTTCTCAATACATGTTTGTTGACACGGTTTCAGCATTGTATGTACGTGTGCCGTATATATTATAACGTTATTTTACTAAAAGTCGCCATACTTTGCTATAAAAGAGACGTTTTGGTAATAGTTGATAATGAAAAACCTCGGATTACAGGTGAATTGTCTTCTCTGTGTTGAATAATCTTAGTTATTCATATTGTGATTACAAAACAATGTAATGATATTATATATTACAGTATATATCACGTTTCATATATATACTCGGCTTGTTTTTTTTCGTTGCTGCTACACTGATGCAAAAATTTTGGCTCCGGCACACCAGCGCGATTAACGTTGCGTGCGACGTGTGATATCCAATGAGAATTGACTTTTCTTATTAAAGCTCGACTCTCATTGGATATCGTGTGTCGCACGCGACGTTAATCGCGCTAGTGTGCAGGAGCCATTAGAGCGAAGCATATATATATGTCTTACTCTAACCTACAGTGTAGCAGTGCAGCGATAAGGAACGCGAATGCAAAATTTTTGCTAAATACACGTGGTTTAGTGAATGTTTAGTTATATTCATAAAACGCAAGTTAAGTCATGTACTCCTGTGAAAAAAAAAATTCAATTATTGAATTTGAGGATGGTCTTCAAGTTGTACCATCCCGTTGGATTGATGAGAATAAGATTACTTGTTGGTGGCCAAGTCATCTAACTTCAAAAACAGACATTACTCGAGTAATAATACGTGAAACAATGCCTGAAGAAGATAAGTGGTCGAAATTGACGATAGTAAGAATTTTTGGCAGTTCAGGTAATTCTTACTATTCAGGTAATGCTATAAAAGAGACAACAAAAAATATGATATATAACTTTTATGTATATTTTTGTATGTTTGTATATATATATATATATTTTTTTTTAGTATATATTTATATATACTCAAAAAAATGCGGTTTTTTTACAGATAATTATACAAGAACATTGGATAAGCTTAGTCAGGCAGAGGAAACATCGAATTTAGAAGATTCTGATCTAAATTCAACAAATCTGGCCAGTGCCAGAAAAAAGAGACAACAAAAAAAAAGAAAAGCATTACATAGCAGTGAAGATGAGAGTAACACAGAGGAATTCAAAACAAATAAAAAATATATGTTTCAAGGTTGTATTTGTGATATAACTACTTACTATGGCTACGTTTCGATATTCACTGCCAGTACTAAAAATCTATAATGTACGTAACGTTAACTATAGATTTTCAGTACTGGCAGTGAATATCGAAACGCAGCCTATAGAACTGACTTTAACATAGTTTAAATAATTGGTTTAAGAATTTTTAAATAATTTATTTCATAATTCTTTCATTGCAAATAATTTTAGATAAACTTTCAAAGAAAGAAATAATTAATAAACCACAAATCAATTCTCTTCAGAAAAGTAATAAGCCGAAAATTATGTCAATTGAAACAATTGCACCTCAGCAATCTGTAACTCCAACAACAATTAATAAATCCAAAAATGTCACTGAGATTCCTCAAGAAGAAGAAAAAATACCTAATGGTAATAAAACAAATTTAGAATTGTTTAATTATTAATTACTTTTTAATTATAGAAATTTATTACTCTCTTTTTATTTGATAGGTTTTGAAAATATTGTGTTGCACAAACTTAATTCTATATTAAAAGAATTAGAGGTTTTTAACAGTAGAATGATTCTAATAGAATCACGAAGGCAAAAAATTTCGAATGAAGATTTAAATGAATTAGAGGATGAAATTTCCTTACCAATAAAAAATATGGTTCAATTGGATGAAATTGAAGAGAAATTGAAAAATCGTGATTTCCTGAAAAAAATGGTAACTTGTATTTCACAGCTTTTCATATTTGCAATATTAAATTTTATGTTATTGAATTTAAATTATAAACAATATATTTAATTTCTTGAATAATTATCTGAATTAGCAACTTCATGGTTTCAAAGAGCAACATCTCTAAGTGGGACCTCATATACAGGATGTCCCAACGCACTGTATCAATCGAAGGAGCGACGATGTAACGAGCAACGGTGCATCTAATGAGAAATGATGATCGAATCGACATCGAGTTGATATCTTTTCAATGCAAAAAAACGTCGATACAATGTCAATTTGACATCGATTTGATGAATCATTTCTCACTGGGCATTCTTGGCCACGTATGACCAGCCAGTACTTGTTCCGCTGGGCTGTGCGTAGCTCGAGAAGCTCGAGCGCTCCTCTCCGCATGCTATCATTCTTTGTCAGACTTTAACATTTAAGAACTCGATAATTATTGCGAATATCGCAAAATAGTAGACAGGACATTTTTGCCTATTTCGGTCCCCTCAATGTTCTTACGAGCGATTGATACAGTGATATGTATATATACACATATATATATATATATATATATATATATATATATATATATATACATATATTTATTTATTTATGAAGACAAATACAAAAATAAATTTTTTTTTGTCGTTTGTGTAACAATACAAATTATTGTACAGTTGTATGAATTAAGTTTATGAATAAAGAAAAAATTGATTATAGTTAATTTTTTAATGCATGATTTAGGCTCGATTGTACCAACGTTATTTCGGCTTTAAGTGAAACGTGTGTCTTTATTTATTTAGAAAGAAAGATGAAGATAAGACACATGTTTAAGTCTCGCTTAAAGCTAAAATAACGTTGGTGCAACCGGGGTTTAATATCTAGAATTTATGTATAATCCATTATTTAATATAGAATTTATATTTTTTGTTAATCTTTTGAGTAAAAATACTTTGCATAATATACATTTGATAATTCATTTGTGTTATACTTATGATAATTTTCTAATATTTTTATTCTTTTTTTACAAATTTTTAAAAATTAATTTTATGTTTCAATGTTTCACAGATCAGTTATGTAAAAATGTTTGGTGGAAGTGATGTGAATGTGGTGACTACCGGCATTCTAAAAAAATTATTAGATTACTGTTTAGCAGAACAATTTAGTTGGGATGGCAAAAGGAACAAAAAAGAATTTAAAATTCTTTTAATAGCACAAGTTTTAAAAAGTAAGGATGTGATTTATATATCATTTACTATTATTATTAATGACAATTTTACATTAATTTTGTAAGAAATATACAACTAATATTTTATATAAATATTTTCAGAAGCAGTATTCAGTACATGCCAAAATTGTACCGAAATAGAAATTAAAAAAGTTGCATCTCAATGGTTGGCTCAAGCCAAAGTCAGACGTACTCGTCGAGCAAAAAAAAAATGAAACTGAAGAGAACGATTATAATGAAAATGAATAAACAATGATTAATGGCAATATATAATATATTTAATATCATAAAAATATATATGAAGGAAAATGTAAAATGCTTTAAAGAATCGATTCATAACAATTAATGTAATAAAACTTCTAATAAAATAAGT
Organism: Tetramorium bicarinatum; assembly: GCA_928718305.1. Lineage (NCBI taxonomy): Eukaryota > Metazoa > Arthropoda > Insecta > Hymenoptera > Formicidae > Tetramorium > Tetramorium bicarinatum. The sequence goes on from OV788327.1 coordinate 28,094,589, forward strand.
TTATAAATATTTTTATAAATTAAATGATTTTTAATATAATTACCCAATATACTGTCACAATATATTAATATAACATTGCAACAATATTGCGCTACAATATTGCCACAATATTGATGTAAATTGCAGCAATCTTGCGCTGCAATATTGCCACAAAGTTGCTGTAAATTGCAGCAATATTGCGCTGCAATATTGCCACAATATTGCTGGGTAGGACATAGATAGATTGCTGCAACGTTTCAGCAATATTGCATGCAATATTGCAATCTTGCCGTGCATCATTGCTGCAATGTTGCTACAATATATCGTGCTGTTAGGGATTGAATATCCAGATTGTATGTATTATATATCAAAGATTAATATATTAAGTTTTATTAATTAAAATTTAATATATTAATCTTTGATATACAATAAATGCAAAGTTTATAATTACAGTTATGAATAGAATTAAAAGAAAACTTCTTCAAACAGTAATAACAATACATTACTACATACATAATTGATAGTTATATTGTTTAATAAATTAAAATTTCAACTTTAAGAATTTCTTTTACAAATTATATAATTTTTATCAAAGTTAATTGTTAATTAAGTTAAATCAAATTAAAGTTTTATTTTTTCTTCAACCTTCAGTAACTTTAGAAAAAAGAAACTATTAAAAAATTTTATTTAAAAGAAAATTTGGAAAAATTTTTTACTTCGATTATTTATAACTCTTGAACATTTATATAACGTACAAAAATTTATAAAATAAATTCATAACGTTACTATATTAAATGATATTATTGTATAATAAACAACAGTGGTATGATAATTGAGTCTTTTTGAAGAAATTTTATTTTAACGGGTTGCCCAATTGTATTCATGGCTATATATAAACTAAAGTTTTGTAAATATTTTGATTATTTATACTTACATGCTATTTATTTATAGAACATGTAATAAAATTCAAGAAGTGTCTATTTTAAACGAAAATGACGAGTTAGAAAATATTTGTTTCGCATCAGATGAGATGCTTGAATCGATCCAAATAGAAGATTCTATAGTGTGAGTATTTTTTTTTTATTTTATACATATAGTATTTTATTATAATTATGTAACATTTGTTAATAGTAGACATATTATAGAGATTATTTCAAAATGAAAATTTTAATAACAAAATATTTTTTTACATATGATAAATTATTAGATAATTTAAAATTTACATTTAAAATTTGCATTTTATATATATACATATATATATACATATAAAATTTTAAAACTGCTACAGAAAAAATAATTGATAAATATTTAATAGTTAATTGATAATTAGTAATTAATAACAAAACGCTTTTACATATGATAAATTATTACATAATTAAAAATTTTGCATTTAAAATTTGCATTATATATATATACATATATAATTTTAAAACTGCTACAAGAAAATAATTCATAGTTATTCCTTTTATTATGGTATATCGTTCTTAAATACTTTCTTAAATAATTTAATTAAAATCAAAAACATTTTTTTTATTTTAAAAACTATTATTTTGACTTAATATACATTTTTAATTTAAAAAACATATATTTTCAAGTTTATTAAATAAACCTTTTTAGCGAAATTGTTGGTTTTATTGATGAAATTGAGGGGCCCAAAATAGTTGGAAAAGCTCAGCATTACCAACTATTAAAATTTATGGTAAATAATAACAGTCAGCATCGTGTTCAAGTAGTTGCATGGAATGCAGAAATTGAACGAATCAAATGTCACATTCAGCCAAATCGAGTAAATGACAATTTTTCTATTTTTCTTTACTTTTATATTTTTATACTTTATATTTTTTTTTACGTTATTATTACACCTAAAAAAAATAATTTTGATGTGGGGTCCTTTAAATCTTAGAAGATTTTATTCTTATTTTGACCAAAAGAGGATTCCTCTGAAATGAAGAGAAAAATACTATAAACAAGGATATTTAAGATAGAAAAAAGTATTTTTTACTTTAATAAAAGAGAAATATGTTTGCTGTAAAACAGTGAGCTTAAAATATGAGATTATAGGGAAAATTACTTTGAACGTAAACTATTTATTTTGGGGTATTTTATTATTATTTAATTATTAGTATATTATATTGTAACACTTTATATCTTTTTTAGCACATATTATATAATAAGTATATTAATTTAATTTTATTTAGTAACATTAATTTTTATATTATTCAGTAATATTAATTTTATAGATTGTGCATATTGATGGAGCTAAGGCCAAACAAATAAAAATACCACAATTCAATCAAGGCACACTTCCATATGAATTAATTGTTCGATCCAATACTATTATAAATAATTTAGGAAATTTTAATTTAAAACAAATCCTTCAAGAAACACAACCACAATTAGTGGATATCTCTAATATTTATGAGTACTTAAATATGTATATTCGTAAGTATTTTTATATGTATAATACATTATGATGTTACCATATTTTTTATGCATTTATAAATATGATTAACTGCTTTTATTTAATAAATCATATTTTTTATGTATGAACATATAATACATAACAATAAATGCATATAATGCATATAATGCATAACAATAAATACATAACAATAAAAATATATAACAACAAATAAATAACAACAATAAATACATAAAAAATAGGATATATTATTAAATTAGTAATAATAACTTATATATGTGTAAACAACTACTACTCAATTAATAATTATATTACAAATGTTACTTACTTTTTTTCATATTATTTATTTATGATTTTATACTTTATATTAAATGGTTCTTGTAATTATTATTTATTTTTAATAACTATCATTTTATTATTTTCTAATTAATTATTATAATTCTGAAACAAATACAGAATTAATATTAAAAAATTTTTTTTAGTTGTACGGGGATACATTAAAACAAATTTTAATACTCCAACAATTTTAATTCTCCAACAATTTTAAGACAATAGGTAATGGATCTATTACCGATAAAACGTATAAATTGGAGGTACAAATAATAAATTATGATAACAGTGTCTTTTTGGAGAAAGGACAATTTGTCGAAATTAAGGGATACGTAAAAATTATAAGTAAATCATATTAAGATTTTAAAATTTCTAAAAGTATAATTCTATTTTTTATTAATATTATGATTTTATTTTACAGATGATGTATATTATTTAGAAGTTGAAAATAAATCTAACATAAAAGTAATAGAATGTGAAAAATTATCCTTGCAGGAATTATTGTTAGGTTCAAAACCAATTAAAAGAAAGATGTATAATGACGATAATTTAAAATTCTCGTCATATAAAAATCTTCGAACATAATTACAGTAAGGATTTCTATTTATTTCATTTGATGATACATTTACAATAAAAAAGCGAAAAGTTATAATTATATATTAGAATTATTTTTATTTAATTTCAATTGCTTATAATTAAATAAGATTATATACAATATAATTAAATCCAAAAAGATCAGATAATATGTGTAATTTTCTTTGATTATATATAATAATATTCGAAATTTAGCGTAATATGATTTTATTTGTATATTATTATATTTGAACAGATATGTTTCCATATACATATACTCAGATCTAGCCAAATCTAATTATAATTCGGCTAGATCTAATTATATATACAAATAAATTTGTTTTAATATAATAATATAAAAGTAAAATCATATTGCACTAATTTCCGAATATTATTATACAGGGTGAATTTTAAAAGTCTTTACACCGGCCGTGGGGAGATAGAAGAGACTGAGATAAACAAAAAGGTCCCATACCATTTTTCAAAATTCGCAATAATAGTCGAGATATTAATTTTTAAAATCTTACGAATAAGAGCGCGCCATGAGGAGCGCGCAAGCCGCTCGGCATGTAGAGTATTATTCGCAAGATTTTAAAAATTAATATCTCGATTATTATTGCGAATTTTGCAAAATGGTATGAGACTTTTTTGTTTATCTCAGTCCCTTCTATCTCCCCACGGCCGGTGTAAAGACTCTTAAAATTCACCCTATATTGTATAATCATATACAATTATATATTTTATAAGATCTTTTCATATCTAATTATATATATTTACATCTAATATTAATATTACACCCATTTTTTGGAGAAATAATTATTATAAATCTATTGTTATTAAGTAATTGTATTTCATAAAATTACAATTATTATAACTGTGATTATTCTTAAATAATATCTCATTTCTTGTTTCAGAATGCTAATAAGAAAAATATTAATAAGAAATATAAGAATGTATGCGTTTATTTGATTTTTTATACCTAAATAATGATTCATTAATCCATTTTATGAATAATATAATGTGTTAGAAGATAATATAATATTCAAGAAGATGTTGAATCACATAAATTTAATGAAAATTATTAATTATAGTGTTTAATTACCATATAATTTATGTTTAATATAACACAATTATATAGTGTTTAATTATAATTTATTTAATAAAAATGTTTAATTATATAGTGAAAGTAAGTAAATAAACTGAGTTCTTTTTATTCTGTACATTATTGTTAATGTTAATTATGTAATTTTAATAAATAAGAAATCATAATATTTTTTATATATTTATATTGAGATTCTGTAAAGTTTTTTAGAAAATTTTGTCGTAATTTTTACTATTATTATTATTATACATTAAAACATAATTAATTATTTTCTATTTATTTACATAATTTAAATACTGTTTTCATAATAATATTAACATATTTTATTATTGAAAAATATTGAATTAAGAAATATTATATGAATTGTAATCATGTGAATTAAATCCATGTACTTCATTACATTCATTACATAATAATGAAATGATTGTAATGAGTATATAGATTCTGTTTAGTGAAGGCTGGTTAAAACGCGAGCGATGAAGCTAAGGCCAAAATAAAGGAATGCAGCATATAATCAAATAAAAATATAATTCATAAAATTGCTAGAGATCATCGTTAATTACGAGATCGGATAGTCACATCAAGAGTGCTCATGCTATCACATAAAGAACTCAACATACGTAGGCTAAAATACATATAAACAGAAATGTCAATTGAGTAATCATAGGCGTGTTGCTATACTGGTAAAAGATACATATATCATAAAGCAGGCATAAGATGTTAATATATAAATATCACGAAAAGAGTGATAGCGATTAAACGGTGATTCGTATGTACACGGATATAAAGAAGGTGCCCGTTAAGAGAAAACGACATTCCGTACTAATATCGTATAAACTATAACTCTGTAACCGACTACAGCGTTGTGTAAATACCGCGAAATATTAATGAGAAAGAAGATGGATAAATCGCTCAAAGGATTCACCATGCGACATATAATATGCAATGTAAATACAATCGGCGAAGATATACTCTATGTGAAGGAAATATGAGTTGGCAGAATACGGTATGCGTGAGAAACACTCTTTACGGGTAACGGACAATAGATCAGCTCGAGAGCGTGGCGACTCAGCCGAAATATATAATATATTAATTCCTTTCTCGAATTAGATTGATACTTATCCGTTGATGGAAATCAGATTGGTAAGCGGTAAGCAATACCCAAGTAAAGAACCAGAAATGTGATCGCATACGTTTCCTGCCTTCCTTCTTTCTTTCTTTGCGTTAACAAAGGACTAACCGCTATCGGGTCTTAATACGCGGAATGTGTCGTATTGTTATAGCAACTTATGTCTCCTCATCGTTCTCGATCGATCTGGTTATCGCTAATCCTAAATTGATATATTATCGGACCGTAATCGCTCGCTCGTTAATCACAGGAATTCTTAACTTTGTCGCCAAATACGTAAAAGGATCCGACTCGTACGAATGTGCAGCGAACAGTGATTATATCATCTGTGGAACAGTGGGCCCAGATAGGCTCGTGCTCCCACCACTGCCCACAAGCATTATCTATTTCTCTCGCGCCGATGCAGCGCCGCGGTCCCAGGATGCGCTCGCTAGCCGGGTAATGCGCGTGATCCGAATTGTCGACGCTCTTAACGATACAGATTCAATAACTCGCTTACTTACTGATTGACTAAATAATAATAGAATATTATAAGTTCTTAACTTAAAAATATAATTAATTTCAATGAGCTATCATTCTATTTAGACTGTGTTACGAAATACATTATCATTAACTAAATGTACATTTATAGTACGTATTATGATACATTTAATATTACATTTACAATATACATACCGTAAACTATAGACTTTTAGTACTCACAGTGTATATTGGAATGCATCTTTGATGTATTTATTTAAATTTTTTTTAACAAAACATGTACTACATAGCAACGTAATGTAAATAAAATGTATAATTAATCATGACGATTGTCCTATATAAATTTGAGTTATTTAAAATATTATATATAAATATCACGGACAATAATTAAGTAGATAAATAGAAAGATAAAATATTTATTGATTTCCTCAAGGTAAGTTCCAATTTTTTTATAATTATTAATTTAATTTTTTTAAGTTTTATTACAATTTAGTTAACTAAATATATAGTAAAAAATATATATGTATTTAGACATCAATGAGCAATAATAATTCAAAAATATATTTACGTTAATCTGATGAAGAATTGCATATGCTTATGGGGTAATCGTTTGAAATAGCGAGGAGAAACGAGGAGAAATAATAAAAGGTAGTAGTTACAGTATACAATATTATGATATGTATAATTACACGATATAATCATATTATGATTTACTTTTTACATTAAATTAAATTTCTTTTATTTTGTGTATTATATAACATATTTTTATCATTGATACTATATATTTAGTTTCTTCGAATAAAAAATTATTATACTTACAATATGATTATGTTGAGTTTCTTTAAAGTTCTTTTAAAATATTTATTTATTATTTTTTCTTTATTACTATATATATATACATATTAATGTAATATTGTGATATTGTAATAATGTAATATTGTCATATATTACTGTTATAATATTAATTATATAATTTTAAAAAATTAAAATTCATAGTTTTTATAATATATTAATTTTAAGTTCTTTCAAATTCTTTTAAATATTTTTCCATTACTATTTGTTTTAATGTTATATAATGTAATACAACATGATACTATCGTGATATATTATTATTAATACTACATCATTTTAATTAATTAAAAATTAAAATATTTAAAATACACTAAGCAACAAAATTAGCGCAACAAAAATTTATACCAAAATTTCACTCAATTTCTAATAATCGTAACTTCGCGAAAACTTATCGTATCTGAACAATTTTTTTTTCATTTTGAAGCTTGAAGTCTCTTTTTTAAAGGGAAATTATCAGATTTTGAGCTTCTCCTGTTCCCTTTTCGTCATCACTTCAAAAGTAAGGGCATGTTTTGTCTGCAAAAATTTTCATAGTTTGACGACCTCCATGGGGTCCAATGAATTATTTTCGGAAATTTTATAAAAATTATCGTAAAATTTGAACTTTTCTTTACAAATTAAAAAAAATTGAGGTCTGTACGATTTTTTTTGGCGAAGTTATGACGTATCAAAATTACCTATGCATTTTAGTCTGTTTATGCCTGTTTGCGCCAGCATTAGCATTACTCAATGCGCACCACGAGGTTGCTGGTTTTGCGCATCGCGTGTGTGTGTGTGTGTGTGTGTGTGTGTGTGTGTGTGTGTGTGTGTGTGTGTGTGTGCGTGCGCGTGCGTGCGTGCGTGCGTGCGTGCGTGCGTGCGTGTGCGTGTTTGTGCGTGTGTGTGTTTGCGTGTGTCCTGTTGGACGGATGATATAAAAAAAGTATTGCATGGAAGAAATGCCTATTTCCATTTAACAATGTGTATTACCTCCTCGTCTTTGAATCACTTCTTGAAGACGTTCGTGCATATTGATGCAGGATCTATTGCATCCTGAGGAATTTCGTGCCATATGTGCTGTAATGCTATCTCGAGTTGTTGAAGATTAATTGGCGGTCTCTCCAAATTTTGCAGCCTTCTTCCCATCATATCCCACACATGTTCGATGGGATTTAAATCCGGGCTTACTGCTGGATGTGATAGCACCTCAATGTTGTTTTCCTCAATAAAGTCGTGGACAATTCTGGCAGTGTGTGGGCGAGCATTGTCATGCATCAAGATAAAATTGCGTCCCATTTCACAACACATCGGAATGACGTGAAGACGCAAAATTTCCTCCACATAGCGGTTCGATGTCAACCCAGGAGGTGGTAAGGTGACAAGATTTGTGCGTCCATACGTCCATATTCCACCCCATACCATGATGGAACCACCACCAAACTCTCGAACAGGCTCAATGCAATTCTGTTCAAAACGATGTCCATTACGACGCCAAACACGAATTCTTCTATCGGAATTGAACAGACAAAACCGTGATTCATCGGTGAATAACACGTTATTCGCAGTCCAATTCAAATGAATGCATGCATATTGTAAACGAGCACGTCTATGAACCATAGATAACATTGGCACTTGAGCACGAGCCCGTGATCTCAGGTTTACTTCGTGCAAACATCTCCTGACTGTTTGCTTGCTAATTCTTCTATGCGGGAGAACTTCGGTTACAATTTGTCGCGCAGATCTTGACGGATTTCGCGTTACTTCATTGACAAGGAGGCGATCTTCTCCAGCTGATGTTACTCGTCTTCGACCTTGTCCTCTTCTTCGACGGAAAATGCCGGTCTCTTGATAACAAGACCAAACTCGAGAAATAGAGGACCGATGAACACCCATTCTTCTTGCGATATGACTTTGGCTCAATCCTTCTTACAAAAGAGCAATAACTTGCGCAGTTTGAAGTTCATTCAAGAAAGGCATTGTTGCGACTTTATCATAGTGCTTTCTGAATGAAACTGAATGAATAAGTTTACACAGAGTTGTAGTGCTTTTTAACCTTGACCTTGTAAAAAAATGTTAACTCAAAGACCTTGTAAAACATTGTTAACTCAAAGAAACGTTGTGGAATGCGGTTTTGCACTATCATCTACAATAATAAAAGCACTTTGTGTCTTGTCACCTTACCACCTCCTGGGTTGACATCGAACCGCTATGTGGAGGAAATTTTGCGTCTTCACGTCATTCCGATGTGTTGTGAAATGGGACGCAATTTCATCTTGATGCATGACAATGCTCGCCCACACACTGCCAGAATTGTCCACGACTTTATTGAGGAAAACAACATTGAGATGCTATCACATCCAGCAGTAAGCCCGGATTTAAATCCCATCGAACATGTGTGGGATATGATGGGAAGAAGGCTGCAAAATTTGGAGAGACCGCCAATTAATCTTCAACAGCTCGAGATAGCATTACAGCACATATGGCACGAAATTCCTCAGGATGCAATAGATCCTGCATCAATATGCACGAACGTCTTCAAGAAGTGATTCAAAGACGAGGAGGTAATACACATTGTTAAATGGAAATAGGCATTTCTTCCATGCAATACTTTTTTTATATCATCCGTCCAACAGGACACACGCAAACACACACACGCACAAACACGCACACGCACGCACGCACGCACGCACGCACGCACGCACGCGCACGCACACACACACACACACACACACACACACACACACACACACACACACACACACACACACACACACACACACACACACACACACACACACACACACACACACACACACACACACACACACACACCCACACACACACACACACACACACACACACACACACACACACACACACACACACACACACACACACACACACACACACACACACACACACACACACACACACACACACACACACACACACACACACACACACACACATACGCGCGCGCGCGCGCGATGCGCAAAACCAGCAACCTCCTCGTGGTGCGCATTGGGTAATGCTAATGCTGGCGCAAACAGGCATAAACAGACTAAAATGCATAGGTAATTTTGATACGTCATAACTTCGCCAAAAAAAATCGTACAGACCTCAATTTTTTTTTAATTTGTAAAGAAAAGTTCAAATTTTACGATAATTTTTATAAAATTTCCGAAAAAAATTCATTGGACCCCATGGAGGTCGTCAAACTATGAAAATTTTTGCAGACAAAACATGCCCTTACTTTTGAAGTGATGACGAAAAGGGAACAGGAGAAGCTCAAAATCTGATAATTTCCCTTTAAAAAAGAGACTTCAAGCTTCAAAATGAAAAAAAAAATTGTTCAGATACGATAAGTTTTCGCGAAGTTACGATTATTAGAAGTTGAGTGAAATTTTGGTATAAATTTTTGTTGCGCTAATTTTGTTGCTTAGTGTATATTAAATATCTATAAAATTATTTTTTATATTAATATCATAAAATATCATAAATAATATGTAATAATTATATAATCTTAACAAACCAGAAATTATTAAATATATCAATATTAGATTCCTTTAAAATTTTCTTCAAACATTTTTTCACTATTCTTTATTTTATTTTTATATATTACGCTAAAATATTTTATTATTTAACATATATTATTATTACAATATTAATTATACGATTTTGACAAAACAAAAACTAAATATAATAAAAAACTGAATGTTTCTTTATCCAAATATTAATAGGCAGTAACAATTCAAGAATATATTCGTATTGATCTGTATTGATTGGTGAAGAATTGTATACGTGTCTATGAAATGATCGTTTAAAATAGTAAGAAGAAATAAATAATTAAGTTTTCAACTTAACATATGGGCTTCCGGAAAGATGGCGGAGGGTGTGGATGGTCGGGAGGTAGTGTCTGGATAGATAGGAGAATTGGGAGTGAGTTAAGTGAAAGTAAAGGGAGTGGGTGTGCTGGAAAGGTGAAGGAGGAAGGGAGGAAGATGAGCAATTGGAGGGAAGGTTGAGGAGCAAGGACAGGAGATGTGAGAAGGAGTTGAAGTTTCGGAGTAAGGTTGGGAAGGAAGCAAGAAGGAGGATGACACGAAGGATTGAAGAAACATAGAGGGTCGACCGAGAAGATCTCGCACTGGGACGTGTGGTGTAGTTGGAGCAAGGAAGGAGAGGAGATGATTGGCGGAGCGAGGACGGATCGACGAATCGGCAGCGGAACGATGGATCGAATGGAGAAAATGAGAGGGTCGATCAAGAAGTTCTCGCACCGGGATAAGTAGAGTGGAATAGATGGCGCAGAGAAGGAGAAGTGGCAATTGGCGGAGCGAGAATAGATCGACGGATCGGCGGGTGATCGATGGATCGAATGGAGAAATAGAGAGGATCGATCGGGAAGTTCTCGCTCCGGGACGTGTAGCATGGAGCAGATGATGCAAGAGAGAAGAAGTGGCGAATGGCGGTGCGAGGGCAGATCGACGGAGCGACGGTAGACTGGCGGATCGGTAGAGACGGAAGAGGGTGAGGAGAGGTTAGGAGGAAGTGAAAAGTGAGAAGCGGAAAGAAGGTGAGAGAGTAAAGAGGAGTGGAAGGAGTACGACAGCGGAGGGTGGACCGGGAGGAGAGCGGATGAGAACGATCGAGGTTCGAGAAGGAACGAGAGACTGACTCCGGAGGACACGAGGAAACGAAGAAAGCGGAGGTTGGAGAGTGGAGGGAGGAGAGCAATAGGGAGCGGACAAAGGGAAGGAGCGGGAAAGAAGGAGGAGCACCGGAAAGCGGAGGGAGCAACAGGAAGCGAACAAAGGGAAAGGAGCGGGAAGGCAGGAGAGCATCGGGAAGCAGAGGAGAGCGAGGAAGAGAAGAAGAAAGAAGGATGAAGAAGGAGGGGAGAGGAGGGTGGAAGGAGTGGAGAAAGAGGTGAGGAAGGAGGGAGGAGGAAGCAAGGAGGAGGAAGAGAGAGAGAGACGGCGCCAAGGGGCAGGAAGGAGATGGATTGGGGAATGAGAGATCGTTAAGGGCGGTAAGAAGATGGAGAGATAACCTTTTGGCAGCGTGGGGAAAGGGGGAGGGAACGTGGGAAGGGAGAGGGCGTTTAGTATGTAATGGCCAGCGAAGGTCAGGTGGGGAGATGAAGAAGGAAAGAAATGTACATACGTAAAAGCGGAAGTAGGTTTAAGAGAACGAGGTATGAGAGGGAGAGAGAGAATGGAGAGCGAGAAATGGATGAGGAGAGAGAGAAAAGGATGAGTGGAGTGGAGAGCGAAGGCGTAAGGTAGGGGAGAGGAAGAGGAGAGCGCAGTGAAAAAAGGGAGAGGAGAGAGGGTGAGAGGAGTGCGGAGATAAGAGAGAGGGGAGGGAGAGAGTGCTTAGTATGTAATGGCCAGCGAAGGTCAGGTCGGGAGAAGGAGGAAAGAAAGGTATATATGTAGAGGCGGAAGTAGGTTTAAGAGAACGAAGTATGAGAGGGAGAGAGAGAATGGAGAGAAGTGAATGGGCGAGGAGTGAAAATGTAAAGGCGAAAGAGAGAGAGAGAGGTGTGAGTGAGAGAGAGAAAAGAGAGAGTGGTGAGAAAGGGATAGGAGAGGTGCGAGAAGAGAAAGGACCTTTAGAATGTATCGGCCAGAGAAGGTCAGGTCGGATAGAAAAGGAGAAAAAATGTAAAAATGTAAAGGCGAGAGTAGTGAGCGAAATATGAGAGAGAGAGAGAGAGAGAGAGAGAGAGAGAGAGAGAGAGAGAGAGAGAGAGAAAGAGAGAGGTGTGAGTGAGAGAGAGAAAAGAGAGAGTGGTGAGAAAGGGATAGGAGAGGTGCGAAAAGGGAAAGGACTTTTAGAATGCATCGGCCAGAGAAGGTCAGGTCGGATAGAAAAGGAGAAAGAATGTAAAAATGTAAAGGCGAGAGTAGTGAGCGAAATATGAGAGACAGAGGAATGAGAGAGAGAGGAATAGAGAGAGAGAGAGAGAGAGAGAGAGAGAGAGAGAGAGAGAGAGAGAGAGAGAGAGAGAGAGAGAGAGAGAGAGAGAGAGAGAGAGAGAGAGAGAAAGAGAATAGTGTGGAGGAGCGAGGAAGGAAAGAAGAGATGAAACTGTAAAGAGAGCGGGAGTCCCTGTGTACCCCGAAAAGGGTTTAATAAACTACTACTACTACTACTACTACTACTACTAACTTAACATATGAAACCAAAAGGTAATAATTACAACATATTATAATCATATTATGATTTACTTCTTACATTAAATTAAGTCTCTTTTTTATTATTTTGTGTATTATATAATATATTATTATCGTTGATACTATATTATATTACAATTTCAACAAACAGAAAATCATTATACTTACAATATGTTTATATTGAGTTTCTTTTCAAACATTTATTTATTATTCTTTTTTTACTGTACAAGATGTCCTAAAACTATCGTCTATCCTCTTAATAGTAAATTCTTTAGAATATTTTAAGATAAAAATCTTAAAAAAAATGTCGAAACTAGAATAGTTTTTAAAAGGAAAGCGATTATATTTCACGAATGACAAGGCTGAGATTTCGTATACTCAGGCACGGCATCATGACAAGTAATTAAAGTATTCTTATGAATGTCATCCTTTTTTATTATACATTATATATATCATAATATAACATATAATATCATAGATAATAATGATGTAATTTCAATAAATCAAACATTATAAAAATAGATTAATATTACATTTCTTTAAAATTTTTTTTGAACATAATTCTTTTTGAAGAATTAATTGATTTTTAATTTTATTATTTTACATTGTAACATACCATAAATATGTACTATGAAAATATATACAATAAAATCTTAACAAAAGATTTTTACAAAAAAAAAAGAATATACCAAGCTCGTAACATATTAAAATATGTAAATTTTAGAAAAATAGATATTTTAAAAATATAATTTATTAAAAAATATACATGAGATCAATGTAATCAAATATACTTAATTATACATATAATATCTATATAATTATATTATTTATGTTAATTTCATGAATGTTTAAATAATATTAATATATATTAATTAAATAAAAAAACTAAATATTTCTTAATAAATATATAAATATTAATATTAATTTTTAATATAATTAACCATACTTATTTAACTAATACAATGTTCCTTTTTCATTACCTCAAAAAAATAATTTTAATATATTAAATTATTTTAAATTTAATATATTAAAATTATTTTAAAAATTATAATAAATTTAATATATTAAAATAATTTTAATATACGTGGAATCCTTTAAATCTTAAAGGATTTTACTCTTATATTGACCTCAAAAGAATTACTCTGAAATTAAAAGAAAAATAATATAAATAAGAGTATTTAAGAAAGAAAAGTATTTTTTACTTTATTAAAAGAGAAATATGTTTGCTGAGAAACAGTGAGCTTAGAATATGAAATAATAAGAAAAATCATTTTGAACGTAAAATATATTTTTTGAGATGTAGCAAAGCAAAAACTTACTGTCCCTTGGTCACAAGTTGGAAAACTAATGCTATTAAAAATCGAATTTTACAAATAAATGAAATGTTATAGTTCTATTTTTATTATACATCCTTTATCAATTTACATATATCTAACATCGTTCATACAGTTATTAAAAACTTCTGGAAAGCTTTCTTTTATTTTTATTATATCGTATTTAAGATCGTTATTATTTTGTTTTGAATTGCCTCCATATTCTCAAAACGATTTTCTTTAAGAATCATTTTAAGCTTTTACAAAAAAAAAATAAGATCAAAGCCAGTGTTACGTCCGGAGACTACACGACTTCTCTCATTCGAACACAAGGGAAAATGAATCATACATTTTTCTTGAGAAGGGGACTGCCGACGAAAAGACCCACATGTGCATTTGTTAACTCTCTTTTTTTTTTGTTAAAAATCGAACCCTCTAGCAAGTAACAAAAGAATGTAAAATCTAACAAGAGTCTGCTTGCATCCTTTTTTTTGTTAAAAATCGAATCTTCTAAAAAGCTATAAAAATAAAGGAATGTAAAATCTAATAAAGGGGCTGCTCGTATATTTTCCTTTTTTTTAGAACCGAACTTCCAGAGAAGTAACAAAGGAAATAGAAAGGAGTATAAAATCTAACAAAGGGGTTGCTCACAATTTTTTGTTAAAAATCGAACCTTCTGGAAGACAATAGAAAGGAATATGAAATCTAACAAAGAGCCTGCTCGCACATGTGGTGTCGATAGACGACGGTCTTCCTTAGATAACAATAGTCTATGCATTCAAGGGCGAATTCTCTGAGAGCTAAATGCGTTTCGAAAATTAAAATGTGGTATTTATGGTTTTACTTTAGAATTATCGCTCGCGTCGCGCCAAACTGTCGCGACGAAAAAACCTTTTTTTTCTCTTCTCTTTTGTTAAGCCTTTCGAAAGTCGACAAGAAACCATTCAAGTTTCGGAGAAATCGCCTCATACAATTTTAAGATTTATGACTTAATTTTCCTAAAAAGTTTAAGCCTTTAGAAAAGGGCAGCTTGGTCGAACAAGAAGGAGAATTCTAACGACCAGACTGCCTATAGAAAAGCATAGACAAATTTATGTAACCGATTCTCCAATCAACGTTGGAGAAAACGAAAAGCGCTCCACGAACCCAAAAACACAAACCCGACGCTCTAATACGCCCACCCTTCAATTTCCCTGTATATAAACCCACGATTTCGGGCCTAGCCTGTCTTGTCTCTTTCCTCGTCTTAGAAGCTCAGTTTTGACTCGTGTACTCCTAGCATTCTCACATAGTCTTGCTCTTCGAGAACTTTACTCGCGTCAGTGAACTTAGAATCAGTGCCACTTCATTCCGTGAGCCGACGAGACGCTGCTTCCAACCGCCCAAGGCCCATCAAGCCAGAACAGCGAACCAAGAGTGAATCTATTTCTGAACTCCGAGAAATCAGCAAGAGTAAGTCTCAATTAACTTTATTTCGTTCATCCTGCCCGTCGCGAACCGTCCCGAGAACCGTGAATCGCCAGAACATTTATCTACGAACCTTTCTTCTCGCCGCTCCGCGTCTTGAAGCTCGATTCTCTGGGAATCGAGCGGTTTGGACCCGCGAACCTCGAATTCCTTCTCACATTTCTTCCCGAGTCTCGAAACCACGATTCTCTGGGAAACCAGCTGAGTCGAGTGTTCTCGATTTGGACTCGCGAATCTTTCCGCGAATTCCTTCTCACACCTCTTTCCGAGTCTCGAAAGATCCAATTCTATAATTAATTCGATCAACATTAATCGTAGTGTCTGATCCCTCCGCCGCTGCGTTTCCTCCGCGCTTTTCCAAACAGTTAGCCATGCACAAGCGGAACCATCGTAACCGCCGATTCTATTTCACTAACTCCCGATGGCATCGATTCTGTTAGATTCCGCGGACACATACAACAATCTTGACCCGACCAAGTGGTCTACGTCTTTATTTCACTCGATATCCATCCTTATGTAGTCCCCGTCTCTCATTTTATAATCTATTTCCTCCCTCCACGATTTCCCTCCAAGAAATATCTTAATTCCTTCCACACGTGAGCGTTTTTCACACAGTTAATTATGTACACATATACACGTACACACCGTCGAGATGACTCCATTGTACGGAAACGAATAATATTACGTAATCATAAGAATAGTAGATTAACTTTCAATCAAAATTACACACTTGTATCGATAGATTTATAACCACCTATTTTGTGATTTTATAATAAATGTAGTTAAGTTAAAATTCCACATGTCATTAAATCTTAATCACCCTTAACTTCTCTCCGCTCCCGCTCGCTAAGAGTCGCACATGGTCCTATCCCTGAGTAAAAGAGATTAAATTCTCTGACTCGAAATAAGGACCCCGAACACACCGTTCCGATTTTGGCATCACAGCGTCTGTTCCAGACGTTGATTCAAATTCGAAATCATCAAAGTGTGTTCGAGTCGCCCGCACAGCGGGCGATATTACAAAGGTGTCCGTTGCGTCCTTCTATTCCCTCCATTCTCTCCCTCACGGGAGGCCTTTCCTTCGCTTCCCTTTATTCTAAAAACTTTTCCGGGATCTGGACGTAACACCAGTGAATATAATAAACATGATCACAATAACCAATTTTTAATAAAATTCGATTTTTAATAATATCAGTTTTCTAACTTTCTGAATAACTCTGTATATTCATTAAATATTTTTGTCTTATTAAAAAGATTATTTAAAAAATTATCAAATAGACATTTTTTTGTAAACTAAAATAAATTATGATTTTTTGAAGACATTGTTTAGATTTCTTTCAAAAATAACTTTTTGTATAATTGAAAAGATATCTTTTTAATTTTATTAAAAATAATTTTAAAAAAATATTCTTTAAATTTTAATTTTATGGATAGATAAATTTTTTGCGTGTATAAAAATCAATGTGTTACGTATGCAGTAGTAATATTATATGTTGTTAAATTTCAGTAGTTTATTTAAAAATTTAATAAAATCATAAATTATCATAAAAATTATTTTTCAATATTGTGTCTATCTAATATCTATATTGTATTTATTATATATTTGAATGTTTATTCTTCACAGTTTCATTAAATCTATTGAATAAGAAAATATTAAGAAAAAGAGAAAGAAAGAGAGAGAGAGAGAGAGAGAGAGAGAGAGAGAGAGAGAGAGAGAGAGAGAGAGAGAGAGAGAGAGAGAGAGAGAGAGAGAGATCTATAAAAAGGAACAAATTAAAAAAGAGAAAATCAAAAGAGCAAGAAAGAGGACAAAGAAAGGTTTGAATATATTTTTTATAAATATTTTAACATAAATCTAATTTTTCTTTTACACGATTCTTTGTATATTTTTTTAAGTAATTATTTTTACATAATTTTTTATAATAATATGGTTTAGATTATGTAAATTATTATTAGAGGAAAATCATCATTAATGGCACCCCATTTTGTTTTTGATTATATTTCTTAAACAATATTTCTTAAACAAAAACTAAAAATAAAAGTTTGAAAACATTAATACAAACTAAAAATTTTTTCTCAAATATTATAGTAGTTTTTATAATATTATAAAAAGGTTACTACAAATGAAGATCTCAATATTTGTTCAATGATTTCAAAACTTTTATTTTTATTTTATATATAAAATATATTGATTAACAATACACAACAATTTTAAATGTTTAAAATCACATTACGAGGAAAATATAAAAAAAGAAAATACATATTAACAAAAAACTTTTAAAAAATATTAAATAAACATGTAAAATGATGTTAATAATAATACATTATCAATAATACATTCGTTATTGTTTAAGATTTAAACTATGCAATTTATAAGAGAAACTTATGAAAATTTTATTCTCGCTTTTTGAGAAATTTGTTTTTAACAAATTTTATATAAAAAAACATTTCAATTATGAGTTTTTATTTCATTATCTAAGCAGATCATTTTATACTCTAAAAACAGATTGTTTTATTGGCATTCATTAATAATATTATATACAATACAATAATATTTCATTTTTCAAAAATAAGAGGGTGCCATTAGAATGCGCTTTAACAGACTGTGCTATTAATAATACTCTGTAAAACTGAATCAGTGAAACTCACTATCAATCAACGATTATACATTAATTATTAATGTTAAATATGCCAGTGAAAAAATTCATATATTTAACAAGTAAATAGGCATATTTAACATTGACTATCAATGTATAATCGCTGATTGACAGTTAGTTTCACTGATTCACTTTTAGAAAATAATTTTCCTTTAATCTTTTTTCAGGGACTCAATAGGACAATAACCATTTAATTAAAATTAACTTTAACTTGATTTGAAATTGGCTTAGATTTGAATTGAAATTGGCTTTAATTTAGATTAAAATTGACTTGAATTTGAATTTAAATTGGCTTTGATTTGATTAAATTTACTAAAGTTTAATTAAAATTGATTTTAATTTGAATTAAAATTACCTTTGACTTGGATTAAAATTGGTTTTAATTTAAATTATTTAATTAAAATTAACTTTGATTTGAATTGTTGGATTAAAATTTTTATTAAATCATTGCATTAAAATTGTCTTTAATTTTAAAATTAATATTGGATTAAAAAATATATAAACAAATTAAAAATATATTAATATTTACCTAATTATACAAAATTATTAAACGAAATTAATATTGAACTAATTAATATTAAATTGATATTAAATTAGTTATTTATTAAATTAAATTAATTTTATATTAAATTAATATTAAAATAATTTAATATTATTTTAAATTAACATTAAATAAACTTAAAATTATTTTATATTAATATATTAATATTATATTAATTTTGAACAAAATTAAAATTAAATTGGAATATTATTAAATTAAATTAGAAAAAGAAGAGATAATATATTATTGTAATATATGTTTATATTGAGATACTAAATTAATTTTAAATTATTATAATTATTTTGTCATACATTATTTATAAGTTAAATTTTACATATATTAAAAACTAAGGTTTATGTAATCTTAAATTAAATAAAATTAATTAATATATTTCCGTGCGTCAAAAAATTTATTATTACTATTTTTAATTAAAATTATTTAAATAATTATGCCTCGAAGAAAGGTAATTTGATCGATTGAAGAAGAAGAGAAATATCAACGTAATAAACGTGAAAAAAGAGCAAAAAGTCAGGCTGAAAGACGGGAAGCAAAACGAATAATGTCTAAGAAAGATTGTCAATCTTTTTCAAATATCAATGATATTTGTTCAAATGTAACACAAACTTCTGCAAATTTTTATAAAAATATAGTAATAGATACACATGCTTCTACTTCACTTCTAAACGTAGTATATTCAACAAATGAAACAATTACCACTGCGTCACAAGCAATCGAAACACCAATCCTTACAAATGTTTTTATGACAGAAAATAGTAATAAAAATAATGTAACAAATAATGTTATAAAATCGTTTAATGATAATGATAATATTAAAATAATTCAAAATAATCATACTTTAACTACAAAAACCTCATTAAATAGCAATATTATTTCTTCTATACCTAGCACATCAAACAGATGCATAAATTCAGATGAAAACAGGTTCGAAAGTTGGATTAATTTAGATAAATTTGCATCACAAAATAGAGGAGAAGATGGTATTATGGCCACTGCAGGTATTATGGCCATACGTATTATCTCCATTATTAAATGACGAATTCTAATAATGATTAATGAAATCATGTGTTTAGTAGCCTGTCGTTATGTAGTGGCGGTAATGTGCCAATACACAATAAGCGAGATTTTTTTACAAGGCATTTTTATTTTTGAGCATTTCGAAACTTTTTTAAGATACATTTTAACATTTAATTATACATACTTCCTCATTATTTTTAATCTTAAGTGTGTTACTGCATGAATGTCTGTACACTTGAGTTTTTTTTGGTTTATTAACTTTTTATTCGGTTGTATATATTTTGAGTTATGCATAATTAAAAAATAGCATAGTGTTTCGCTAATATGGTCCTCTAATGTGGCAGTTCGTCGGGACAATAAAATATAATGCACATATGTGATTATTGCAAATAGCTTTTTTTTATTTTCTATAAAAGTCTATAAGAGAGTTTATAAGACTACAATTTTTTAAAGTTTTATTTTAATTTGTAATTTTGAAATCTAATTAAACTTTAAGTTTATTTTGTAAAAACTGTCATCTTGGCAATTCATCTATGCAATAAAATATAATGTTGTAATAAAATACAATGTTTTTTCAACAAAATCAAATTTTAAAATTTATTTTTGTAGTGGACCATATTACCACCCCCGTTTCTCTTCGATTCATTTTGCAAGGTTTTACATTTTTATAAATAGTAAGCTATGTAATAAATATTTTGTAATTTTAAGTCTAGAAACTCTTAAACAATATTTTAAGGAATACAATCGTCAAGTTTTCAATTTAAAATATTAATTATTAATAAGGTTTTTATGTAAAAAACAAAAAGGTGTCCATAATACCACCTTCTCCTCTATTATTACGTGATATTGATACGTGATGAAACAGTACAATCTAAATCGATGCATATTAACACAAGTAATGAAAACAAACAAATAAGATGGTATAAAAAAAATCATATTTTAGAAAAAGGATACGTGAATATTAATACATCTCCTATTCAACTACAAAATGTTATAGAACATTACATAGGAGAAATGAATATTTGTTGCGAACATTGTGGTGCAAAACGTTTTAAACCTGAAAAAGTATCTAATAAAGGTAATTCATTTAATGATTGTTGTAGCCATGGATCTGTTGAATTAAACCCTTTATCTCAACTTCCCTACGAACTTTATAACTTATTTATTGGAAATCACCCTAAATCAAAACATTTTTATGATCGTATTCGTAGTTACAATAATACATTTTCATTTGCATCATTTAACGCAAAAATATCAAATTTTAATGGACAACGATGTGGACCGTATTGTTTTAAAGTTCAAGGACAAATTTATTATCAAATTAATACTGCATTATATCCAACACCAAATGAAATGCCAAGTTATGGTCAACTTTTTATCGTAGATAATAATGAAGCAATAGAATGTCGTTTAAAACAAAATTCAAAACTTGACGAGGAAATTTTACATTTAATAGACAATGTAATGCGTAGAAATAATGTTTTTGCACAATCTTATCGAATGATGCACGAAGAAATTCAATATCAGCAGCAAATTGGAAATCAAATTATACGTGAATTACAATTAGGATTTTTATCTAAGAAAGGTATTGATCGTGGTCGGTATAATGTACAAAGAGTGAATGAAGTTGCAGCTATTTTTTCTACTACAGCAGATGGAGAAATTCCAGAAACATATGTCACCATTTATAATAAAAACAATAAAACATTACAACAAGTTAGTACTATGGATCCAAATGTAGAGCCATGGATTTATCCATTATATTGTCCATATGGTACTCAAGGTTGGCATAGTGATTTACGACATAAAAATAATAATAAACGAATAAGTAGAGCGGCATATGTAAAATATCGAATGGCTATACGTGATAATTTTAATATTTTTATTATGGGAAGACGTTTATTTCAACAATGAGTTGTAGATAATTATATTAAAATAGAAAAGGACAGAATAAATTATTACAAACAAAACCAAAACCAATTACGAATTGAAACATATAAAGGATTAATTGATTATTTAGAAAGTGCCGCTAATAATGCTGATGCTCATGTTGGAAAAATGATTATTCTCCCATCAACGTTTGTTGGTTCACCACGTAACATGATGCAACATTATCAAGATGCGATGGCTATAGTTCGAAAATATGGAAAACCAGATATTTTTATTACTATGACATGTAATCCAAATTGGCGCGAAATACGAGAAAATTTACTTCCAAAACAACAACCTGCAGATAGACCAGATATATGTGCTCGCGTATTTAATATAAAGAAGGATTATTTGATTGATGTTATAGTTAGACAACAATTTTTTGGTGAAGTTATAGCATATGTTTATGTAATTGAATTTCAAAAACGTGGTTTACCACATATACATATGTTAATTACATTGAAACAAAATTGCAAAATTACAAACTCCGAAACAGTTGACAAATTTATTTCGGCTGAAATACCTGATCCTAATGAAAATAAAAATTTACATAACATTGTTATGAAACATATGATTCATGGTCCATGTGGAGATTGGTGTATCATTAATGATAAATGTTTGAAACATTTCCCAAAATTATTTCATCCCGAAACAACTATGGATGAAGATGGATATTCACAATATCGTCGTAGAAATAATGGAATATTATATGAAAGACCTGGAAAATACATTGTCGATAATCGATATGTTGTTCCGTTTTGTCCAATGCTATCACTTTTATTTAATAGTCACATTAATGTTGAGATAATATCAAGCATACGATCCGTAAAATATTTATACAAATATATTTACAAAGGTCATGACGCAGCATCTGTAGGTATTGGAGAAAATTTAGATAATAAAGAAATAACTCACGATGAAATCCAAGATTTTATAGAAGCTCGTTATATTGGACCCGTAGAAGCATGCTGGCGTATTTTAAGTAAGCCTTTGCAAGAAAAAAGTCATGCTATAATACGTTTACCAGTTCACTTACCAAATGAACATAGTGTAGTAATTAATAATAATACTAATGAAGATATAATGAGATCTGCTTTAGAACGAGTAACTATGTTGATAGATTATTTTAATTTAAATTCTCGAGATGATGAAGCAAAGCAATATTTATATACTGATATTCCATGTTACTATGTATTTAAAAAAGTAACAATTAATGATAAAACCATTTATCGTTGGGAAAAACGTCAACGATACTTTAATTGTATTGGACGTATGTACTCTGTCAGTCCATCGGAAACAGAATTATTCCATCTACGTTTACTTTTGTTAAATATTAAGGGGGCAACAAGTTTTCAAAAATTGAAAACAGTTAATAATGAAATACATCAAACTTTTACTGCTGCGTGTTTAGCATTAGGACTTATAGAAGACGATGAGGAGTGGTATCGTGCAATGAATGAAGCGAAAGTTTGGATGATGCCTAAACGTCTTCGTAGATTATTCGTCCGAATTTTAATTCATTGTCAACCAATTCATCCTAATAAACTTTGGGATAAGTTTAAAATACGTCAGAAAGATATGTCAGAAGATTATATAAAACGATATGGATCTGAAGTGGGAATTAAGAAAGCTTATAGCCATATTACTAATTTACTTGAAATTGAAGGAAAGGATATTTCTAATTTTCCTGAAATGAAACAAATAACCGAAAAATTTGAAACAGATGTTCAAGAAGAGATTAATAGAGAAGTATTACTAGGTATACAACAATATGAACAATTAAATGAAAAACAAAAGAAAATCGTAGATACCATCTTAGCAGTAATAAATGATAAAAAGAATTCCGGTACTTATTTTTATATTGATGGCCCAGGTGGTTCTGGTAAAACTTTTATTTACACAACTACATATTTTTTACTAAAAAGCAAAAATAAAGTAGTAAATATCATGGCTTTCACTGGTATAACAGCAACATTACTTCCAAACGGAAAAACAGTACATAAAGTATTTGGATTACCTGTACCTCTTTTTGCTGATTCTACTTCGAACATAAAAGCTCAATCTAAAGATGCTGATTATCTAAAACGTGTAGATGTGTTCATTTTAGACGAAGCGCCTATGGCTCCACGTTATGTATTAGAATGGATCGAACATTACGTGATATTATGCAAAATGATTTACATTTTGGTGGTAAAATTGTTCTTCTTGGTGGTGATTTTCGGCAACTATTGCCTGTAAAAGAAAGAAGTACACGTAGTGAAATTATAAATTTATCAATTAAATTTAGTTTTCTATGGAAACAATTTAAAATATTTTCATTAATAGAAAATATTAGAGTTTTGCCACAAGAAAGAGAATTTGCACAATTTTTATTAGATTTAGGTAATGGTTTTTTAAATGATCAATCAGATAATATTCGAATTCCGGAAAGATGTATAGCAGATATTAATGCAGATATAGTAAAAGATATGTATGAAGATATTATAGCACGAAAGCAGTATAAATTTATTGCTAATTATGTTATATTATCTGCAAGAAATGCTGATGTTAATGAAATAAATGCAAAAGTAGTAAATTTGTTAGATCAAACGACAAAAAAACTTTGTACAAGTGTGGATACTATTGAAACCACTAATGATAATGAAGATATACATGAAGCGATTCTAACAGAATATCTTAATACCTTAAATCCAATGTGTCTTCCACCACATGAATTACGTTTGAGAAAATGTACTATTATTATATTTATTAGAAATCTTAGTATCAGTGAAGGATTATGTAATGGTACTAGATTAATGGTTTTAGATATGAATAATAATTTATTACGATGTGAAATTTTGACAGGTAATAAAACTGGAGAAATTATTTTTCTTAATCGTATTACTTTATATTGCGAAAATGTTTACCCATTTACTTTTAAGAGAAGACAATTTCCAGTAAAATTGGCATTCGCTATGACTATAAATAAATCACAAGGACAAACTTTTGATAAAATTGCAATAGATCTTCGTAAGGATGTGTTTAATCATGGACAATTATATGTTGCGTTTTCACGAATTCGTTCCTGGGATTCATTAAAAGTATATTTAGGAAATAACAGATTATCTAATGAAGTAAAAAATTACGTTTATAAAGAAATACTCGAAGAAAATTAATGAAAAATTTAAATTAAAGTAAGATTAAAAATTTATATTCTTTCTTACATAGTTTTTAAATTAAACAATCAATAACAATTATTATTTTTATTGAAATATTATTTATTTGATATTTCATTGTTACACAAAAAAATTTTTTTAAAAATTAACAACAATTCTAATATCGATAATTAATAACAATAATAGAAATAATAAAAATAAATAATATATTTTTAAATATATTTTACATAACGTTTTTCTTTCTTTAATGTTTTCTGACAAAACTAAAACTCCCACAAAAAAATGTTTTAAACGAAATCTTCATGACTTTTTCTTGTAGAATTAAATGACATTTTTAGATTTTGCAAAAAACAATAAATAAAAAAATTGTTTAAATAATTTATTCACAAAAAACAAGAAAAATCGTTAACTTTATTTTTACTTTATACTATGAATCCAATAGTTACTTTGTCGCTATCTTGACTATACTGACCTTAATGGGTTTATACTAATTATCATTAATAATTAATCATAAATTATTAAAAATTTATTAATAAAAAAATACTCAAATTAAATAAATAAAAACAAATATAAGTTGTAGCATATAATCTTTTTTAAAAAATAATACTATAAAAGTAAAATTAATGGAAAATAAAAAATAAAAAAAGTAAAAGAAGCAAAAAATAAAAATTTGAAAATGAATTTAAAAATAAATTTTAAAATTTATATAAAAATACACATATGTATAACTTTATAAGAGCATATGTTAAAATAAAAATATAATATGTTTAAAATTGTTACATGCTGTACATATATAATTACACATTAAACTTTTTATTTGCATATAATTTTACGTAATATTATTTTAATATACAGGGTGTCTCACAATGAATGGCCAACAATGGTCGATGATATAGTTTGCATTACACTAAACAGAAAAGTCTTATACCATTTTACGAATAGCGTAATATTAATCGAGTTATTAATTAATAAAAATCGGAAGAAGGGATAGACAGCGCGATGCGAGAGACGTGGGCGGGAGCTCGCTGCTCCTGTTGCCATTGCCGCTCTCACGTCTCCCGCACCGCGCTGTCAATCCCTTCTTCCAATTTTTAATAATTAATAACTCGAATAATATTGCGCAATCCGTAAAATGGTATAAGACTTTTCTATTCAGTGTGATGTTAACTATAAACGCGCTCAAAAACGTCCAAAAAATTACGCCTCAAAAAAGAATCCTTCTATAAAACTACGCCTAAAAAAGAACTTTTGTATTAATTACCTTTGTACAAAAAAAGGTTCTTCCTACAAAAAATGTGATATCAAAAAAGTGCGCCAACTATACAATTGGATAGTTTCATAATACTCTGCACGCACGCACGCAGTGAGAGAGAGAGAGAAAGAGAGTTAGGCAATTAAGATATTTATTCGGTATGAAAGATAATAATTTTAACACATAATTATTTGAATACAAATAAATTTTTTTTCAAAATACTTGGCGCCGCCAAACCGAATAAATATCTTAATTGCTTTAATATGTTAACAATCATTTCTTATAAACTAAATTATATAATAACTTATCAATTATGATAACAATAATTTACATATATACGCAGGAGGAAGAAAATACGAAAGACACACACACGCACACGCGCACGCGCACGCGCACGCGCACGCACACGCGCACGCACACGCACACGCACACGCACACGCACACGCACACGTACACGCACACGCACACGCACACGCACACACACACACACACACACACACACATTGCTACTATACATCTAAAATATTATTTATTAAACATATTAAACAAATATATACTTGATTCTTTTAATAAAGTAAGATTAATATATCTGAAATAAATCTAAAATAAGCACAATTAATATTATATCAGTTTGATATAAAAAATTTAATAGAATATTTAATGACCTTTGATATGACACTTTCAATTTAATTCATCTCTCTCGTATAATTATAAAATTGACATTTTTTATTATAATCTTCTCTTGGAGAAAAAGGAAACTGTTTCTATTAATAAACTTTCGTTATATAACTTAAATCCAAGCTATTCATTAAGCCTATTTAAAATTTTGTCGGTTCAGTCGTTTTTGAGATCCGATAATCGAAGGATCCGTTAATCCGACGTCTCGCGTAAAAGAGATTCGTCAGTCTCGGACACAGAGGACACTCGACTCCCTACGCTGCGCATACACTTGGCGCGCGTGATCTTCGCGACCCGGACATCCCGGTTGACGGGAGTCGTCTGGCACGGTCCCTACGCGCACCCCGGTGCCGCCGAACCCGTCGGTTCTCGTGGCGCACCTCTGTGTCGTGATCTTCGCGACCCGGACATCCCGGTTGACGGGAGTCGTCTGGCACGGTCCCTACGCGTGCCCCGGTGCCGCCAAATCCATTGGATAACACATTGAGATTATGGGTCGATTCTCGTTATAACTGCACTGAGTTGCTCTAGATCAGCAATGCAGTTCAGTCAGTGCAGACGCCGCGTAACAGTGGCGCTCTTGCGGTAAAAAAGCGAACCTGGACATTTTCCCACCACTAGCCGGGGCGGAGGAGACGACGTTTCTTAAATGAAAATTACCCATTTTCAACTTTTTTAAACTTTACATCCCGATATCTCCGCTCGTAGTTCACGTAAAATAAAAATAATAACACTTTCATTATATAATTCGATCCTAAGCTTTCGATTAAGCCTACTTAGAATTCGATTGGTTCAGTCGTTAATGAGACCCGATAATCGAAGGATTTCTCAATACGACGTTTCGCGTAAAAGAGGCACGGCCGTGTCTCGGCGCCTCGCTGCGCGTAACTTGGCGCGCGAGACACTACCGTGCCTCTTGATACCATCGACGGGTTGGCCTTTCATTGCGGGACACCCTGTATATTTATTTAAATCTTATATAACGAAAAAATAGAGCATAAAATGTAATATAATAGGGCTTCAGGCGAAAGTCCACTTTAAAAAAACCTAACGCACCATTAGTGAAACCTCATGGGTGGTGTGGAAGAACACTATAAACATATGTATGATTTTTTAAATTAATTTTTTTTAACTTAAAAAACCATACATAAATGTATACACATATTTTAGAGAAAAATATGTATAGTTATACATATTTTTTTACTAAAAAACAATTATATATTGCATTTTTAAAATTCGTTCCCGAGGTTTATTAAAAATATATTTAGAGAATAACAAATAATTTAAGACATACAGTATTAAATTAATATTAGTTCGTGAAAGGCGCGCGCAAAGCGCGCGCTGCGTGCTAGTCCTTTCTATTTCCGCGATGCTGATTGGTTCTCTCGCTTGACTCACTTCGTATTGCGAGAGCGTAGATGTGTGTAGTACTCTTTGACAGTTTTGACGTCTCAGGTTATTGCGACAGTGATTAATTATATTTCTCGATTCGATGTTGACTTGAGATCAAGTGTCAGATAAGTTAATATTTATAGAGTTATAATTTTTATTATATACTTTTGTAATTTTAACTTTAAGATACAAATTGTGGAGGTAGACGGTGAGCGAGTAAAACTGCAAATTTGGGATAAGAAAAGGTTATCATTGCGTTATATTGGAGCATAAAGTTTCAAATTGGAATGTGTTATTGATGTTAAATTAAATAGTTGTTGGCCGATCATGGCAATCAGATAAGTTTTATTAATTATTCTTAAAAATAATTATTCTTAATATTTTCCAAAAGATACTTTGTGTTATGTTCTATTTTTAGTTTGAGGTTTAAGATTGATAGAGAATACGACAACAAACCAGATTTGCACAGCAAGATAGTTTTTCCCGGCTGCGTTTGATGTATTGTCGTTCTCTTAGTCGCCGGCAGACGCGCAATGGCAATTTTTGCCAAAAACGAACTCCCGCTATGAAGTCTCTACGATGGGATTATTATTAAAGTGCCAAGTGTGTGATACAATCGTGGTGGATCTTATATATCAATTATATCGAGTGGTTTGTACACTGTTCGTCAATGATTCGTCTTGCAGTAGTCCTGATTTCTCGATCTGATTTACCCACAGGCTCAATCAAATGAATGCACTTCTGGAAGTCGCATATTGAAAGGATGTCATTTTAGCAGTAATGAAAAATAATAAGAATAAAGGAGAGAAGAGAAATAAACAGAAAGAAAGTAAGTTAGAACGAGAAAAAAGTGTGAAAAATATGAATGAGAGAGAGAGAAAAGAGAGGGGAGAGAGAGGGAAAGGAGGGAGGGAGGGGGAGGGAGGGAGAGGGAGAGAGAGAGAGAGAGAGAGAGAAAGAGAGAGAGTATGTGTGATAAGAATGTAAGAGGGACAGAAAAAGTGAGAGATAAAGAATTGTAGGAAGAATGAAAGAGAAAATGAGAGGAGGTTAGAGCACAGTGCGAAGTTAGAGAAAGTACGCGAGAAACAGAGAAAGAGAAAAACGGAGAGGTATAGGGAAAATGTGTGAGAATGAAATTGAGAACTAGACTAAAGAAGAAAACGAAAATGAAAAAGAGAAAGATGCGGGGAGAGAGAGAGAGAGAGAGAGAGAGAGAGAGAGAGAGAGGGCGAGAGCGAGAGCGCAGAAATACGAGCAAATTTCGAGCGAAGAAATGAAGGAAAAGATATAAAAAGAATGTAAGAGACAGAGAAAAAGTAAGAGATGCAGAATGATAGGAAAATTGTAGTGAGAATGTGAGGAAGTTAGAGCAGAGAGCGAAGTTAAAGAAAGTACGTGAACAAGAAAAAGAGAAAGGGAAAAACAAAAAGAGAATTAAAAAGAAAGTGAGAGAACGGAAAATGACAAAATAAGAATGAAGATGAAAAAGAGAAATAAAATGGCAGAAAGATAGCACGCTAAAGAGAACGCAGAAACAACAACAAGAGAGAAAGAGTAAGAATGAGAATAAGAAGAAAATGTAAGAGATAGAGGAAAAATGAGAGAGAAAGAACAAAGAAAAATGAAAGAGAGAATGAGAGGATGTTAGAGTAGAGAGCGAAATAGGAGAGAGCATGCAAATGAAGAAAGAATAAAGAGAAAAACAGAATGAGAATTAAAGGAAAAGTAAAAATGCAAGCATGAGAGATAGAATAAGAGAAAAAATGTAAAAGAAAGAAAAAGAAAGAGAGAGAAAGTGTGTAAAAGGGAGCGCAGAAACAAGATCAAGAGCAAAGGAATAAGAGAAAGGATGTGAAGAAAATGTAAGAGACAGAGGAAAAGTGAGAGAGAAAGAAAAAACGAATAGAGAATTAAAAAGAAAGTGAGAGAACGTAAAAATGAGAAGTAGAATAAGAAAGAGAAAAGGATGAAAGAGAAAGAGGAGTACTTTATACCTTTTTCTCTTTGGAAAGAGATTATAAATAATCATATGTTAATATTTGAAATGATAAATGGCGCGCGCAATGTTTGTTCTAGTATGTTATAAATTGATAACAATTATGTTGAAATTACAAGTATTTGTTATTTTTCCCATAAATTGTTAATATGTTATAAATTGATAACGATTATGTTGAAATTACGAAATATATAGTTTCTTATACTGCGAATAAGTATCCAATTTTTATTTGGAAAAAGCAATTGTATATTTAAAAAATAAAATGGCAAATCCTTACAACTAAATAGTCCGGAAAATTAATTTGGTTTTTGTATGGAAATTCAAATAATAAAACAAAAAATTTGGGCAAAACAATTTGATAATTCAAAAAATAAAACAAGTTTTATTAAAACTGTATAATCCTGGCAAGAGAAATTTCATTGTTTCCTCTCTTAAAAAATGCATGTAACATCGAATATATCAAATCTATCGAAATTTATTGTTGCCTCTTTTCCACAATGCTGATTGGTTCTTTATTGGGATTGCTTTATGTATGTATGGCTATCAATGTGTAAAGTGTCTATCTAGGTGTCTATTACATAGATAAAAGGTTATATTTATATATTTACAATAAAAGTTATTAATTAATGAAACATTCTCAATTAAAGTGTGTTCACAACTGAAGAATTAAGAAACATTAATGCGGAAAAATAAAAAGAAGCAAAAGATATTTGTATGCATGTATTACGTAGGTAAGGTTAATTTGAAACATGTAATTTTTTTATAATTACATATATTACATCTATTGCATACACTGTATTTTTGACCCTTTTCTCAGTAATTATTAATTCTTTCTGGTTTTATTAGAATGCAATAATTTCTTGCTTTCTACTAGGAAATTCATCTATTGTATACATAGCCATTGAGTTGTCTGTTTTAGAAGAAGAGGTTAAAGAAATATTTATTTGTGAATCAAAATAGTTTTGTTCTTTCTAAAACAGGTAAATAAAACAGGTAAATAATCTGTTCTATCACATATTTATT
This sequence comes from Tetramorium bicarinatum, assembly GCA_928718305.1. Classification (NCBI taxonomy): domain Eukaryota; kingdom Metazoa; phylum Arthropoda; class Insecta; order Hymenoptera; family Formicidae; genus Tetramorium; species Tetramorium bicarinatum. The sequence goes on from OV788327.1 coordinate 28,126,058, forward strand.
GTTTTGACGTGATAAACGTACTATTATTTAACAAGAAATACATTCTCCCTTTGAAAAGTCAAATAAAACCAGAGGTCATCCGAAGAAACGAAAGAAGGTCTCTGTCTCGACTGCAGGCAGACAACCTGTTAGCATTGAAAAAAACTTCATATTCTACGAAATGGAGACTAGCTAAAGATGTACTGGCACTAATAAATAATAATACTGACATTTTAGAAATGGCTATTCGAGTGCATTCAAAAAAAGTAAGCCTGAAGACAAGATTGATGAAGACGTGAAAGAAAATTGTTCAGCTCATTCCAGTCAAACAGTGTTAGCATTTTATTTGGAGAATGACCTGAATAAAAAAAAGTTATTCTGCTTTCGTTAAGGATTGTCGCTCAAGAAATGCTCTCATATATCCTTCATATCCACAACTACAAAACGAAGTGGCTCAGTGTAGACTAATAGGTTGTGTTAATTCTGAAATTGAAGTCGTGGTTCCACTACAGCAAATGTTAAATAAAACTATAGAGCGCTTATGCGAAGCTGTTGCCCTTAAATGGAATGAAAATCATCTATGTGACATAGAATTACACGTAACAATGGGTTTCGATAGTTCATCAGGGCACGTTAATCCTCACCAACATTGTTCGGACCCAGTTAATAAAAATTCAAATTCTCAAAATTCATTTGTAAGCAGTTTTATTATTATAAAACTAAACTGTTCATTCTGTGAAAAATGCTCATGGATCAATTCCACACCTCAGAGAGTACGATTTTGTCGTCCTTTACACATAGCTATCGAGAAAGAAGATGAAGAGGCAACGATGCGAAAATATTGTTGCATGCGCGAGTCTCGCACGGTGTGAGAGCAAACCTAATCGGCTGACGTGAGGGATCGATATAATCGATTGCCTCCGTCAGCTGTGACAAGGAAGCTGCGTCACTAAGGAGCTGTAAATAAACCGAATGATCTCTGGATGTCGACTCGTTTGGACGTGCCAAGAGACTCTCCCGATTATAACCGCTTGTATTAGAGCAAAATAAAGAGCCTTTTTATCTTTGAACGGAACGTGTCATTATTTACGCGTTCAGTCGCGAGAGCGGGTGTGCGCGAGTTCTAGAGAGTGCACGCGAGTGCAACATTTTAGGGGCTCATCCGGGATAGCCGGATTTTCGAATCGTCAAGGCGACGAGCGCTTGTGCAATATCCTGCAGGATAGCGACAACACACACGCCGCCGAGGATCCGTTCACAGGCCGCGACGTCGGCTGCGACGGAGACGAGTGCGACTCGCTCTCAGGACACAGCGTCGGTTGCGACAGAGACGAGCGCCTTCGAAGCCGTCAATATGGATCTGCAAAAGCTGTGCGAGGAGCGGCGGCGCGAGCACCATTTCTGCAAGGAGGCCTGCCTGCGAGAGCACGACGCTGCAGTGACACGCTTGGAGGAGCGACTCGTCACACGCCAGCTAAGTCCCTCCAATAATATTCTTTCCGCCGAGAAATCGAATGAGACATCGCGAGTGTTAGGCGCGGGCGAGGGCGCGTGTGCGGAGCGCGCGGCGCGCGGATTGAAGCTCAAGTCCAATACTTACGATGGGACAGCGCCGCTTCGCGAATTTCTTTCGCAATTCTTGTTAATCGCGCGCGCAAATCACTGGACTGAATCAGAGAAAGCAGTCGTATTAGCATCGTGTTTGCGGGGAAAGACGCGTCGCTCCTCGATTCGTGCGCCGATGAGATTGAATCCTTTACGTTCGCGGAGCTTAAAGCGAAATTGGAGCTGTGTTTCGGCGAGAGTGAGCTCGCACAAAGCTTCTATTTATAATTTACCAATCGGAGACAATCACCGGGCGAGGATTTCGCAACATTGGGAGCGGCTCTCCCGGAAAGCCTATCCGGAGTGCACTCATGAAGTGCGAGACAAAATCGCGTACTCTCAATTCGTCGCCGCTATGACCGACGGTTTTATCTAACGCTCGCTTCAAGTCGAGGGGATAACCTCGCTTCGAATAGCGATCGAGCGGGCGAAGACACTAAAATTAATAGACCGAAATAGTTTCTCGAGAAAAAGAGATAATTCTTCACGCGGCTTTCGTCCCGAGCAAAAAGAAACCCCGTCGAAAACGAAGAAAGGAAAACAGAAACAAGGGGGAAGTGAGAATAAGCCCAAGAACTTTAAAAGTTAAGGGAAAGGGGAGGCACGCAAGGCAAATGAGTGTTGGAAGTGCAGAGAAGTCGGACATTTCCGTTCAGAATGCCCGACACAATCGGAAAACTAAGCTCTGTCGGGTTTATTGGGACTGGCTCGGCAGGCGGAGCTCAGGCCCCGGTTTGCGCGCGCGATGGGGCTGTCGTCTTTCGTCGTCTCGGAGAAATGGGCGCGGTCACGTGCGGGCGGAGTTGTGTAAGAGGTTTACTAAACAATAAACCTTGTGTTTTTAAAATTGATACGGGCACAGATGTGTCGGTGTTAAATGTGAGGTTAGCGTCTTCTTTAAAGCAGGAGCAGGTCGAGTCTAATCTTAGGTATCCTACTAGAGAAAAAGTGCCGGTGATTTCTCGTGTTCTTGCCAGGGTTTCTCTAGGAAGATTTTGTGTAGATATCCCTTTCTATGTCGCGAACATTAAAGATGATGCATTCTTGGAGACGATTTTTTTCTCCAAAACGGGAGTGAGCGATAGGCTTTTTGAGAGCGTCTTTGGTTTGACGAAAAACGATATGGGTCAGCGTGGGCTGATTTGTTCCCGTATAGAGAACTGCTCAATTCCCCAGCTCTCTTTTTCAGATTTTAAAACAAAGTTGTCTTGAATTAAATAATTTACAAAAAAAAGGTTTTCTATGATTTCTTGAATTTCGCCATGTCTTTACCGAAAACATTGTTGTCGGTAATTGCAATGTCTTGTGTCATAACATAAAATTGTGTGATTCTCGTCCCATTCTCGCCGAATTCCCCTGCATTTGGAAGTTAATAAAATTTTGGAGGAGATGAAAATCCAAAAAGTGATTGAGGAGTCATTTAACCCTTGGATTTCTCCAGCCGTAATTGTTGAGGATATTTCTTAGTTCTAATTTTATATTTCCGCCACAAGACTCTTGAGCGAAGCGTGAATTTTATTTTCTGACTATTGCAGGCCCTGTATTGTATTCTTACGCGCTTCCTATTTTATGTGTGCGTGCGCCTCCTGCGTCTGCGTTACTTACTTCTGTATTATCCGCTTACCAAAGCTCTTGTCTATCTCTGTGAATCTCTAGTGCGTATATATCAATTATTATATTAAATACTTTGTTCTTCAAGTCACACTATGTATCACATATCGTGAAAACCTTAACAGATTATGGGCCCAGGTCACATCCACACGTGAACCTGAAGGAAATATTTCGTGCAAATTACGTATATTTCAGTAGTAAACCATTTTTTTTCGCATCGGGAAGTTCAACGGAATAAATTTCCAAGTTTGGAAGTTCCAGATGAAAGCGATGTTTATCGCAAACGGATTGACGGACATCGTCACTGGTGAAAAGAAGCGACCGCGGAGGAAAACGCAACGCAGAGAGCTGACTGGGATAAGGGCAACGCGAAGGCCATGATAATTATGTCGTCAACGGTGGAGGCACCGCAACTCGAGTTCCTATTAACGTGTGAGACAGCAGCTGAAATGTGGAAAAAGCTGAGTGCTGTGCATGAACAAAAAAGTGATTCAAACAAACTTTTTTTAATGACACGTTTTCACGAGTATAAAATGGCGCCAAATGATAGCGTCGTACAACATATAGCGAAGATAGAAAACATGGCGCGTCAACTATGTGATCTCGGCGAGCGAATCTCGGATGTTACCGTTATGGCAAAGATATTGGGAAGCTTGCCCATCAAATACAATGCACTTATTACTGCATGGGACAGCGTGAATAGTGAACAACAAACAATAGACAGACTCAGACAACGCCTCATTAAGGAGGAAGGAAGACTCGGTTTAGTCGAAGAGGCATGTGGCGCCCTTATTGCCGTGAGCATCAAATCAAACAAGATGCGACCGAAAACAACAGAAAAGAAGGAACAACAACGCGTGAAAGACGTTGACTGCCATAAATATGGTCACTACATGAGGGATTGCCGAAAGAAGAAAAGAGAAACAGAAGATCGAGGGAACAAACACAAAGAAAAGCAGAAGAACAGCGACACGGGTAACGAAGCGGCTTTTTCAGCGGAGATTATGGAAAAGGAAGTCTTGAATTCTACGAAGGAAGATGTGGATTCTTGATAGTGGTGCATCTAAACATATGACATTCCGTTCTGACTAGATATCTAACTTACAAACGCACGAGGACGAGTGCGTCTCTTTAGGTGGCACAACGTGCAAAGTGTCAAGTCGTGGTACAGTGCATATCAAAAGACTCGTTAACGGCCAATGGACTAGACGGCAAACTGGAGGATGTATTATATGTGCCAGATTTGAAGAAAAACCTCTTCTCAGTCGGAGCCTGCATAAAAAAAAATTATAAAGTGATTTTCAAGAACGATGCAGTGGAGCTGTTTCTGGATGGCACATTGAAGGCGTATGTGAAATGAGAAATGATGCGAATGTAGTAACCACACCCAACATAAAACGCTGGCACGAACGGCTTGGCCACGTAAACTACAAATACATTCGTCAAATGTGCAAAGATGGTTTGATAAACGACTCAATACCGGATGATGCCAATAAATCAGAAGATTTGTTCTGCGAGGCATGTCAATACGGCAAGCAGCACCGACTTCCATTTAAACCAAATACACATGAAAGACTGAAACCTGATGAGTTAATCCATAGCGACGTGTGTGGAAAGATGTCTCAAGAATCGGTGGGAGGATCAAACTACTTTGTAAGTTTTAAAGATGACAGTACTGCTTATCGTATTGTGTATTTTATTAAGCTCAAGGCCGATGTTCTGGACAAACTTAAAGATTATATCAACCTCGTTGAGAATAAATTTCAGAGACATGTAAAAACACTACGAGTGGACAATGGCAAGGAATATTGCAACGAGCAGACGCTGAAATACCTGCACTCAAAAGGAATCAATCTCGAAACTACGGCTCCATACACACGCGAGCAGAAGAACGGGCGAGCGGAGAGAGACAACAGGTCATTGGTTGAAAGTGCACGAGTTATGTTACACGCAAAGAATCTGCCAGTAAAACTGTGGGCAGAAGCAGTAAATACAGCTTGCTACATTCTAAATCGGACGCCCACGACGAGTAACAGAGGGATGACACCATATGAAGCATGGACAGACAAGAAACCATCCCTGGGCCATATCAGAGTATTCGGATCAGAAGCATTTGCCCACGTTCCAAGACAATTGAGGAAAAAATGGGACAAGAAGGCGGAGAAATTACTCACGGTGGATATCAAGGTGATTTGCGCAACTACAGACTATACAATCCATATACTGGAAAGATCATCGTTTCGAGAGATGTTGTCATTCATGAGACGGACAATCAAAAGCAGGATAACTCGGAGGATGAAGACGAGGCCACGTTGAATCTAACTTCTTGGCCTGATAAAAAGAGCAATGAAGATACCACAATCCATCATGAACGTAAGAACATGAATCAACTTAACGGAGACAGTGAGTCTCAGCAGATACAACAACTTGATAAGATCAAAAATCTAAGAGACAGAGGAACCATAAAACCCCCGAATCGCTATCAAGCAAATATAGCTGTGTTTAATGAACCGTCGTCATACGAAGATGCCATATCTGGCGAAGATGCTTACAACTGGAAGAAAGCAATCGAAGATGAGCTTAAAGCTCATGAACTAAATGGTACATGGACTTACGAAGATCTTCCTGAAGGGAAAAGAACCATTGGATTAAGATGGGTCTTCAAGATCAAGTACAACTCTCACGAAGATACTCATCGATACAAGGCACGTTTATGTGCAAAAGTATTCACTCAAAAACAAGGTGTCGACTACCAAGAAGTATACGCGCCTGTAGCTCGATATGATTCGATTCGAGCTATGCTGGCACGGGCTGCACAAGAAAACATGAAGATTGGACAATTTGATGTGAAGACGGCCTTTCTCAACAGAGAGTTGACTGAGGAAATTTATATGGATATGCCGGATGGTGCAACGTGTTCGGATAAAAATAAGATCTGTAAGTTATTGAAATATGGTCTCAATGAAATATGGTCGTTATATGGTCTCAAGCAGGCCTCGCGATCGTGGAACAGTAAGTTCGACTCTTTTCTTAAACGTTTTCACTTCAAGCCAAGTAAAGCGGATGCATGCATTTATACAGGAAATTTTGAATCCTATAAAGTTTATTTAATAATTTATGTAGATGATGGACTCATTTTATCGACATCTCAAAAGGCGATAGATAAAGTTATAAATGAACTGAAATCGAATTTTAGAATCACTATAGGCAATGCGAAAAGCTACGTCGGTATAGAAATAATTCGCGACATAGAAAGAAAATCTATCTTTACTCATCAGACCTCGTACATTCGACATATTCTTCAAAGATTTAATATGACTGACTGTAAAGTTAAAAGCATTCCCGCAGATTTAGATACATGTCTAATTTCGGCAAATAAGTGTGAAACGGATATTGAAAATGTACCGTATAGGCAAGCAATAGGTGCGTTAATGTTTCTATCAATTGTTACACGACCGGATATAACATACATTGTAAATTACTTGAGTAGATTTATAACGTGCTATGATAGACAACACTGGAAAGCTGTGAAAAATCTGTTTTGCTATTTAAAAGGAACGATCAATATGGGAATCCTGTACGATGGTGCGCATAAGGATAAGTTTTTCAGATTCGGACTACGCTGGCGATTTGGACACCAGACGTTCTACCACAGGATATATATTCATCCTAGTTAATGGTGCAATAAGCTGGGGTTCCCTCAGGCAGAAGACAGTATCACTCAGTACAACCGAGGCTGAATATATCGCTGCGAAGCAACAAAAGAGGCAGTGTGGCTGCGACAATTGTTACGTGAAAGCGATTGTCGATATGATAAACCAGTCACAATAAACATAGATAATCAGAGTGCTATTAAGCTCGTTCATAATCCGGAATTTCACAAAAAGACTAAACATATCGACATTCGTTTCCATTTTGTGAGAGAAAGGTATGCCAATGGGGATATTGACGTTGAATACGTGTGTAGTTGAGAGCAACTAGCCGATATTCTAACAAAGGCTTTAAGCCGAGATATATTTCAAAACTTAAGAGAGAAGGTCTTTATGATTGCATATAAAATGTAGAGGCATACGAAAGGTGGGAGTGTTGAGGATATTTCTTAGTTCTAATTTTATATTTCCGCCACAAGACTCTTGAGCGAAGCGTGAATTTTATTTTCTGACTATTGCAGGCCCTGTATTGTATTCTTACACGCTTCCTATTTTATGTGTGCGTGCGCCTCCTGCATCTGCGTTACTTACTTCTGTATTATCCGCTTACCAAAGCTCTTGTCGAATGTTTAGTGCGTGTATATCAATTATTATATTAAATACTTTGTTCTTCAAGTCACACTGTGTATCACATATCGTGAAAACCTTAACAGTAATGATAAAAAAAAAGGATGGCTCAATATTTGCGTGGACTACCGTAAGCTAAATGCATAAAAGACTCTTATCTGCTTTCGAGAATTGACAATATTTTGGATAATTTAGCGGGGAATTCGTGGTTTTGTACTCTTGATCTTAAGAATGGATACTGGAGGTAAGGCTAGATCCTAAGGACCGCGAAAAGACTGCCTTTTCGGTAGGTAACGGTTTGTGGTAATTCACAGTAATGCCTTTTGGCCTTTGCAACGCCCCTGCAACTTTTGAGCGTCTAATGGAGACAGTTTTAAAAGGATTAATTTCGAAAACTTGTTTTGTATATTTAGATGATGTTATTTACGGAAAGAATTTTGAAGAGACAATGCAGAATTTAAAAGAAGTATTCTTACGTGATGCGAATCTTAAGGTCAATCCTAAAAAGTGCGTATTCTTAAAGAGAGAAGTTAAATATCTTGGTCATGTTATATCTGCAGAGGGGGTTGCAACGGACCCTGAAAAAATTTCTTCCGTAAAACTCTGGCCAATTCCGAAAACACGAAAGCAAGTATGAAGCTTTCTCGATTTTTGTTCTTATTACAGGAAATTTGTCAAAGGATTTTTCACTTTGGCTAAACCTTTGTACAAATTAACGGAGAATAATTTCAAGTTTCTCAGTTTCAGGGGAAAGAAGAAAAAATGATTGCCTATTTAAGTTGAGTATTTAGCAAGACTGAACGGAATTATTGCGTTACACAAGTTACTAGCCGTGGTGAATTCTGTAAAATCATTCCATCACTACCTGTATGGACAGAAGTTTCTAGTGAGAACGGACCATGTTTCCTTACATTGGTTGATGTCTTTCCGGAATTTGGAGGGACAATTAGCAAGATGGCTGGAGCGCCTACAGCAGCACTTCGAATGCGGTCTAGTTGTTGCTTCAAACGCTACAGAGTATTTGTAGCGGCACTATGGATGGTCCATATGACACTTCAAATGGCTCTGGCGATATAACACGTCATCAATGACGTCATAGTTTTCGCTTCCAACGTCCTCCAAACGCCTCAACTCAAGAGGTAGGTTATTTGAAGCATTTGCCAACTTTGGCGGGAAACTCAAAACATATTAGTACATATCAATAATAAAGAAATCATACTCTCGTCAGTGGTAATAGTCGCGAACTGGTGGCGAACGTGTTCGGACGTGTTTCGTCCCAAAAATTTTTTGAAGATTGCTGATGCAATCAACCGCTTTTGTTTCCTCGCTCTATTTAGAACATAAATATTTGTTTTGGCTGTGTTGGCGCGCGAGTCCGCGATACCTGTCGCGGGGAATCTCGAGGGCTTGGCGAAACTCCGCCGAAAACAGCTTTTTCCGCGCATTCCACAAGCCCCTTCTCGCCCTGAGGGCCTGGGGCGGAAAGCGGGCTGTGGGGAAATTAACAGCACGGCTCGTTCAGTCGGTCGCGGACCACTTACTATCGCTTATCGATACGTAACTTGAAAACCTTGTAAATCGAGAGTGTGTGTGTGTGTGTGAGTAGTTGAGGGCGTGTAGTTAGCCATCTTTGTGAATAAAACGGAGTGCAAAGTTCCCACGGCTATCCGTCATAACTTTCCTCCACCTCCAACCGGGTTTTCGGCGAAGCGAGAACAGGCTGTATTGGTTTTGAAAAAGACCAGGTGCCAGCCCCATTAGGGAGAAAGAAAGAAGAAGAAGAAGAAGTCGGTGGTAATACTTATCGGAAAATAAATACAAAAAAATGCCGGAGTTACACCTCGTTGATGAGGAAACTACAACACATGTGTTTAACCTCACACAAAAGAAATTTGTCCGTGCTACAACAGGTAAATGTTTTGTAGGGTTATTTACTATAAATTATTTATAGGTTATTGTCATTTGTACAAAATTTCTTTTATCTTTTCAGATTTACAATACAGAACACAGTTGCTTGCTAATGCAAAAAATATAGAAAAGAATGCAACAAATGTAGAAGAGACTGCAACGAACGTAGAAGAGAATGCTACAAATGTAGAAGAGAATGCAATACAAGACGTAATGCAAGACATAACCAATGTCGGTGAAGTTAATGGTATATAATTTATATTTTTTCATATTTATTTTGTTGAAAGAATTTTTAATGGATTGTATTTATATATGTGTAATGAATGTGTATTTTCTTTTAGATGGTTTTAGATAGATAGAGGATACAGGTGGTAAAATTATTGTTGACAGCATTACACGGAACACGAACATTTATTAAACACATGTAAAACTTCAGTCAAAAGGTTTTGGGAAATAATATCAGACAAATTAAAGGAAAAGTCATATAATATAACCGGATTATGCAAGAGTAAATTCAATGCAAGAGTAAATTCAATATTGAATTTGAAAAAAACTTATAAAAGTATTAAAGACCACAATGATAAAAGTGAGAATAACAGACGCATTTGGCCTTACTTTGAGATATAGTAATAGCTATTCATTTATTGTAAAACTTAAGAATAATGAAGGCTTCAGATCATGTCCGATGTCTAATAGAAGAGTATTTTCTATAGGAATATATCCATATTTTTTAAAGATGCTACTAAAAACTCTAGAAAATAAACTCTACCATTGGACGTTGGATATTAGACGTTGCCTGTGTTCGTTTTCTCTCAATTTCTTTTACTAGGAGCATAAACTATATAAAATCTTTAATGTACGTAACGTACCTTATAGATTTTCAGTATAGTAATTGTGAGCTGTTATTTTGCAGATTATGGATGAAATATTTGGTCAAAAACCATGGGTGACTCCAGTTTTAACGCTGGATACTTGCAACAGTATTCCGTCCCCTACTAGTTCCATTTCCAACAACAGTTCTCCTGCTCGAAGATCTCCATCTCCTTGCACTTCTGAAAGACCTAGAAAGCGTAAGTACAAGCCTAGGGCACACGATACTTTTTTGTCTGCTGGATTGCTTGCAGGCCCTGTGCTAGCGAAACGGCAGAGTGATAAATTACTGTCTACCGATTTATTAGCACAGGAACCTGCAAGCAATCCAGCAACAAAAAACGCATCGTGTGACGAAGGGTTAAGAAACGGGTCTCAGCAATCGACCCAGACGACACAGAAATCTTTGTTGTTGTCGAATATTAAATAAAGATAAAATAATTTACCTTGTCGTCTGTGTAAATTGCTGGATTTACTCAAGCTAAAAAATTTCGTAAATACATTTTACCGTTGTTTGTAATATATTAGATTGCATTCAGACCTTAGCAGAAAATTAAAAAGCAGAAAACCAAAAGTAAATCAGAACTCGCGCTGGTAGTCGATACTTTCTGTTTAAAAATAGAAGCAGAAACTGTTGAGTGCTATCGCGAGTTTTGATTTTCTGGTTTTGATTTTGGTTTTCTGCTTTTTTGCTTCTTTATCAAGATTTGAATGCACCTTTATACATAATTGAATTTTATTTTCTCTCTTATTTCAGGTCCGAAAATAGTTGAAGAACTGCATTGGAAAAACTTCTTGCAATTGTGCAAGAAAGCAAAGAGGAAAAAATGCATGAAGAATTTGTAGCAAGACAAGACCGATTCTTAGATCTGATTCTTGGAAAAAATAGTTAACAAAAATAATTAATTATTTTATGATATTGTCCATTGTGATGTGATTCTGTGATTTATGTATTTCTGTGATTATATTTGTTAATGTAGTTTTTGTTTTATTATTTTACAATATTTTTTGTTATCACATAAGAAAATAACATTTTTTTATTTTGTCACATTACAATAAAATAATAAGTTTATTATCTTTATTACGATATAAAGAAGTTTTATTATAAAAAGTAATGTAATTACAAAGATTAGTACAAAAGTAATTTTATTTTATAATATGTATGCAATAAATTATGTATACATATATACTATATATATGTATATCTCTGTTTGAAAAACCCCCTTCTTTGGCTAGTTCAGGTGCAGATGCACCGCTTGAACTCTCGCTACTATCCACACGCTACGATGCGGTGCGTACTGTAACCGCGCGCAAGGGGGAGTAAGTCTCGGCTGCGCGCGCATCTCTCCCTCGCGTCTTCACGGTAGCGGGCCCGTTCTCCCGCGCATTCGCCATTGTAGTCGGACACGATCTTACACGCTTGTGCGTGCTCAAGTTAAGTTTGGAAATCTGTAAAGATTTGTTGATATACTGCACATCCTGATAGTGGACCCTCGTGTGCAACCACCCGAGATCTCTTGGAGGGAGAATCAGCTCCAAGATATTACTCATTCGAGCTATAGATCCACCGCATCTCGGATTGACCGTACAAAGAGATATATCCATCAATTCAGGACCATCTTGGTAGCTCAAGAGACTCGCATCGTGTCCGTTCGCCACCGTGTCGGTGTACTCTTACGTGCTTTCACGCACTTTTCTTGATTATTCACTACAGATTGGTGAGTAGTATCTGGTCCAATATTCTTATCGAGAGTCTCATCGCAATTGCAACAAGAGATGAGATAATTACGATCGGTTCGAGTCGAGAGAGTTTCTGAATATCTTACAGTGACTGTATAATTAATTTTCATTTAGACTTCGTACTTCGGTATTATTCGTTTTAATAATAATTTCACAAAATTCATGGTTTCGTTCATTATGATATATACATATATATAGAAATGTAGTCATGTTATGACTACTTCAAGTGTTTCAAGTGCTTTTGTTTCTCAAGCGCTATAGCCTCTTTTCATGTATTTTTTCAAACACTACAGTGAGTTTCACATAATTTTCTCAAGCGTTACCACTCGCTTCATGCTAACGTCAGAGAAGCACTATAGTCGATGCTTCGTTACTCTCTCACTCAAATAGATACTTTTAGTTGATCGCTTGAGACCGTTATTTCATACAGTACTTCATGTTGTTGCATTGAGATAAACCGTAAATAATATTTTCTATACTGTTACCTTGAGATACACCGCATATTTTCTATACTGTTACCTTGAGATAAACCGCATACAGTATTTTCTATACTGCTACCTTGAGATACACCGCATATAGTATTTTTTATACTGTGACACTTAAATATACCGCCTAATGTATTATATGTCTTCACATTAAGATATACTGCATTTAATATTTTATACTCGATTCTTTAATCGTTATCTTACTTGTAACATTTCAATTAATATTACCATCGGACTTTCGATACGTCTGCTTGGATATCAATATAAATAACTTTATTTTCAGCGTAATTATGTAAATCATTTAATTTCACAGATTCACTTTAACTTTATCATATTATATATTTACCTATTCTTGCACTTTCGTTTGCTCAATTAAATTCATATTAACATCGTTCAAATCTATTTCCATTTTAAAATCTATGTGGTTTTTCTTGAATCGATATTAACTAATCTTTTGACTTACGTTAAATATTGTTATTATCAATACAATTATTGTTGTATTTTGATTGATTTTAATATTAAGTAATATGCATGCTGCATGAATTTGTATGATATAATACTGGATATTTATGACCATCCGATTCGACTTATGTTATGCTTAATATTGATTATATGTTTAATTTATGATACATACACCACTAAATATTGTTCATTTAATTTATGTTTATGCGCTCTGCGAGCCATGTGTGTTCAATTCAATCACTTATAGTCATGATTAACCAATTTGTTAAAGAAATATGATATTGTGCATCATTGATTTTATTAATTACATTTATCGAATAAAACTATCGTTTCTGATACAATTTGAATTATATCTCATTACTCTACATCGAATTTTACTCAACTATTGCCAGCTTGCTTTCAAACAATCTCTCATACAAAGAGTTGTACATATTAAGTCTCTTTTTGTCTCTGCTTCACCTCTATTGCGTCCTCTAGTTTCTAATTGTAGAGGACATGCTGCTTCTGCATTATTTACTATTAATGTCTCTAATTCATTATTTCTTATAAAACGTAAGTTGTGCAGTACACAACATGCGAGAAAATGATAAGGAATGTGCTCGACAGATCCCATCGCTAAATAATGAAGGAGGCTCCTCCAGCGTTCTTTGAGTAGACCAATAGCTCTTTCTACAGTCATACGGGAAGAAGATAGACAAAAATTATAGTTTTTTTGACGCTGTGTGAGATGTCTATTGCCTGTGAACGGCACCATCAGATGTTTTAAAAGGAAATAGGCATCTCCTATTAGATAGCTTTCATGAGGGAATTTTGCTGGGTCTGAAATGTAGTCTTGCAAGCCTGATAGTCTAAACACACGTGCGTCATGTACAGACCCTACATTCCTTACATATATATGTGTAAAAAGACTTGTGCGATCGCAAACTACCTGCAACCAAAAATTATTATTAATTTATTTTATGCCTACGGTACACCATGATTAATTCACCTATTAATGATTACAGTCTATCTATATCTATATAAACGATCCTTTAAAATTAAAAGATTAAAAAAGTAACAAATTAAACAAAAATAGAAAAATTAATAACCTGAACTTGGATAGAATGATGGCCTTTCCTATTTATGCAGGCTTCGGGATTTTCTTTGGGAGCAGGTATATTAATGTGCGTGCCATCAATCGCTCCTATAGTTTGCGGAAAGGCACCAATATGAACAAAACCGCGCATAATTTCTATAGCCCTTGTTTCCTTTGGCCACTGTATAAATTTTGGTGAAAGATAACATAGTATTATCATAACTCGTCATCTTATAGTGGTGGCTTTTCCTACACCGAATCTAGTATGTATCGACCTAAAATTATTTCGTAATTTAATTACAAATTAAAAAGTTGCAGACAATTTGGCCGGGAACCAAAATCCCAATGGTTAGTGGGGGGGTCATTTTTAGAAATATAAATATGATAATTTATACCTATAAGAATCTGGTGTGGCCATACGCCACAAAGCACTTAAAAGTTGTTTTTCAGGTGATATCATTTTATTACCACTTACTGACCTTTGTAATCTCTCTGCGATTTCTCCCAAAATAAATTCAAAATGTTTATGGCAACAGTCTAAAAAATAAAAAAGTAAAAAAAAATGAGGGAAAGATGATTTCTAGCAAATTAAACAGCTAACACACAGTATAACATAGCAAATTATTTCATTCTTGTTCATTCCGCAAGACAACAAAAATGAAATATTCACTGTTTTACGCTGTGTCATTTGTGTAACTCGTCAGAAAACATTCAATAAAAAATCTTATAAACATTTAAGTAGTATGGATATGAGAGTTTCAACTCAGGTCCTCCGAGGAGGGAGCGGGGCGCGGGGGTTCTCGGAGCGCGCGGGGGTATGACGTCACAGGAGTGGTGGGGATGACGCCACAGGATTGAAAGCGCTTTTATGACCGTCATAAAATTTTTTGTAGGTAGACCCAAGTTTGAGATACCTACCCTTGTATTGTATTTTAATAATATGAACAAGGATAAAACTATCTTTTCAAAATTTTTCGAGCGCCGATCTCGGGCTGCTAAAATTTATAATGTTAAATTTATAATGTTATAAAATAATATTCTTTTTCTCGAGAATGCACATGTAATGGGAATTTTTTGAATGCGTTTCTGTATTTCTGAAAAAATTATCTTTTTTTATCAGCACCGATCTCGGGCTGCTAAAATTTATAATGTTAAATTTATAATGTTATAAAATAATATTCTTTTTTTTCGAGAGTGCACATGTGATAGGAATTTTTGCGATGCATAAAGCTTCATTCTTTCACTCACCAGCTTAAGTTTGTTACAAGCTGTGTGAGAGAGAAAATCAATATGGATCGAATACAGAAGTGTATTCCTCAGAAATCAGGCAAGGGCGAGGGGTACAAAACATACTTGATACCACCGAGTCAATCATCGTCGCGAGTACGTGAGTGTATTCCTCAGAAATCAGACAAGGACGAGAAGTACCAACCCTTAATACCGCCGAGTCAATCATCGTCGCGACCGTGGGAGAAAATGCAAGATTTTATTCATCGAAAATCGGACAAGGGCGATGGGCACAAACCCGCGATACCGCCGAGTCAATCGTCGCGACCGTGGGAGAAAATGAAAGATTATGTTCATAAGAAATCGGTCGAACGCCAAGGATACCGTCCTCTAACATCGCCAAATTCATTACCGTCGAAGAAGAAATATAGTAAATAAAATTTTCAAGATCTAAACCATCATCATCAAAGTAATAAGGTATGTATCCTTTTTTTTTTTATTTACGAACGCGTTTTATCGAATGCAATGAATATTCGGAAATTTTTCAAGTATTTTTTTCTTTTTTTTTTAGGAAGCGCTATCGCCAACCGTAGCTCGAACATCGTCAAGCACTACCTCGCGCAATCTACTACTGATGCTTCAATATTCCTTTAATTTATTTTAAATGTAAAAAATTGTGAAAGGAATAAAAACTAATTATTTCACATTTATAAACGATACATTATTTTGAAAGCGGAGCATGTACGGGGGTACTCCATGGGCATGGAGCGGGGGGGGGGGCATACAACTACGGAGAGGGAATCCGTGATGGAGGGGATGTGTATTAAAGGCCTACGACTGTAGGTCCTACGACTGCGTGAAGGATTTTTTTTTCTCGCTCCCACCCACTTTCCACCTTCTCTCGCTTCCACCCGCTTCTCATTTTCTCTCGCTCCATCGCTCCCGTTTCCCCATGCATCTCGCATACCCACCCGCTCGCTCGCTCGCTCGCCCGCTCTTTATACACTTTTTTATTTTTTCTTATTTTTTCTTATTTTATTCTTTTTATTATTTTTTCTTATTCTTATTCTTATTTTATTCTTTTTATTATTTTTTCTTATTCTTATTCTTATTTTATTCTTTTTATTATTTTTTCTTATTCTTATTCTTATTTTTTCTTATTTTATTCTTTTTATTATTTTTTCTTATTCTTATTCTTATTTTTATTATTTCTTATTCTTATTCTTTTTTCTTATTTTATTCTTATTCTAAAATAGGAAAGGGAAGGGAATGGGAGAAAAAATATGTATCATATATATATATATATATATATATATATATATATAAGTACATTTAAAAATAGATATTTATTCTTAATACTAAAAAATAAAAAACAATGTTTAAAAATATATATAATGTTTAAAAATATATATATAATGTGTGAGGCGACAAATATTGGGGGACCAATGGACGCGCTGAAACAAATAAATAAAGAAATTCATTAATATACATTGAAATATATATGTTAAAGTAAAAATAAAACATATAACAATACTTACTTTTCAATCCCAACGTTCCTCCTCGTATATTCGATCCCCGAAGAGGATCTGGAGATCCATTAGGTCTTCACCATCCCCGCACCATATGGCATCGTTCGCCTCCCGATTACAATATCGGACCCATCGGGTCCACTTCATGTCTCTTATTCTAATGAATCTCGGTGCCCTGATTTGCACCTCGACTTCATTAACGGGCTGAAATCATAAAAGATATTAAAAATGTAAATTTATACTAAATATATATATATATATATATATATAAAATATATACCTGATCGTGCGGAATCAGGATCATTAACTCCCTTCTCAACTGCACCTCTTGGATAGGCAGGCCGCCCACCCAAATCCACTGAAAAAAGAAGAAAACACATATTTATTTTTACGCGTTCACACACACTTTATTTCATGTTAGTACGCTTTCGGATGCCTGGACTTTTTTATATTGAAACGCGCGTGAGTATATGAAAATTGAAAATCTACACCGATGTTAAAGTTGTAGCGCGCTTATTACAAAAATTCAAAACTATAATACTAATTACGACTTACCCCAGCTGCGGGAAAATTGAGTTCCACGATGTCGCCGATCCTATCCATTTTTTTACACTTTAGTATTTTAACTGTACGCTTCGAAGATCTTCTTTGCGTCTCTGCGTCTAGTTTTGCACTGAATTCTGTAATTCTTCTTTCAAGAAAATTCAAACTTATTCCCATTCCCAAGTCTTATTTCTACTCCCATTTTTCTCTATTTGTTAGAGAACAATCAAACAATACAAATTTTTAGAAAGTCCATAAATTCTTTTTGTGAAACGTATGTTTCATAGCTGTGAACCAGGTATGCGAGGTATATATTTTTACACAAACGAAAATTCAAAAGAAAAGAAAAAACGCAAGCAGGAAATATATGTTGTTTGAAATATATGTAATGGAAAGAAAGGGAGGGATAAAAATTAATGATATCACGTTTCAGATTTTCATTTAAACATTTTATTCTTAATTTTCACATACGTTTATACATATTTTTTCTTACGTACTAAAAACTAAAGCCAACAGCTCGCAATCGATGAGCTGATGCTTATCGAAAGCATCACTGACGCGAATCATGTTTGGTACCTCTTTAGGATCCGTCGCAGTGGACGCGATATGCGAAAATTGTGTAAACTTTACATCAACCGAACCAACATTTTTAAATAACTGCTCAAATGCTAAATAGATGCACCGATCCAAATTAAACATGGAGAACAATGTCGATTCGGTCATCGTCAAACGTACGTTCAAAGATACGAGGTTAATATTATTAATCGCGCAAGTGCTGATCGTTAGCGGTCCGATGCTCATAGAACTGCTAGTATCCTTATCGTTCCGAAGGAATTTTTGAATGTTCCATCGCTGCTCGTAGAATTTTCTCCACGTTTCGAGAGACAGAATCATCTCGTTTCCGCGATTATCTCCCACGACGATTTCCACATAGCTCGGTGGGCCCACATTGATGCCAATTTCGAGGAATTTGTATCCCGTAACTGTTAGCGCGTATCGTCTGCTCAGTACACGAACCGCACGACGCTCCAACGAAATGCTGTAGAAAAATAATGAAATTTGTTTCAAAATAATATAATTTACAATATATAAAATAGGAAGCTCTATACTTACTTGTTAGATTTTTTCTTCTGACACGATAAAGTTTCATCATCCTGAATCGGCACGTAATAGTTCATCGCGCGATTGCCGCTGTTCTCTTCGACGGAGTACATTTTTCTCGGTTATAAGAAGCGATCCGTTGATACATGCGGTTGATGCAACACTGATCGCGTAAAATTAACTGCGTAAATCGCATATACGTGACAATAGTCGACATTTTGAAAGAATAAGGGAGGGGATTAATGTTTTAAGCGCGATCTGGAGGACAACGTGAAAGACCAACTAAATAACGTGAAAAGACGTCGAAAGAAACATCTCACATACATCTTACATACATCTCACATACATCTCGCATACATCGAGAAACACTAATATTACATATTACTATACATTCACATACATTCACATAATAGCCCACATACATCTTCACATACATTCACAATATCTACATAATTATTACAAGATCCACATACACCCACATACGAGAGATTCACATAATACACCCACATACAGAGTCGAGAAACATCCACATATGTCTGGAGATCTAGCATACATCGAGAAACATCTCACATACGTCTCGCATACATCGAGAAACATCTCACATACATCTCACATACGTGTCTAATACATCTAGCATACATCGAGAAACATCTCACATACGTCTCGCATACATCGAGAAACATCTCACATACATCTTACATACATCTAACATACATCTATCATACATCGAGAAACATCGAGTAATTATTAACAAAATATTGAGAAACGTCAAACGAATTAGCAAAACATGAAATAACGTGATTTTACTTTAATAAAACGTGAATTAATATAAAGAACGTAAATGTTGTATGCGTAATGGGATGGAGAAATAAAAAAATCGACAATACATATATGTGTAAATAATATGTTTATTTTTTATGATTATGCCACCAATTAAATAGCTTGAATACATTTTGCATTGCACAATTGGATACATGTTTATGGCAACGTAAAGTATGTGTAGCGTCCATCTTTTTCAACGATTCCACGTCTTCGTAGTGCTCATCGAGGCTCTCGATGTAGACATCGTCTCTCGCATCGTCCAGGAGCAAATTCCGCAGCCATTCTCGTTTCTCAAGTCCCTTTACGTATACGATGGGTGAGTCTTCGCTCTCCGTCACATCCCGCAACGCCTTTGTAATCATGTCTCTAGCCGTGAAATACGGAATCGTTCCGTGATCATCGCGCCAATGCAATCCGTGATGTTTCACCTCCAACCAGGATACGTGTTTTCTATCCGCTTTGCTGAGAAAATGCCATGGCTCGGAGCTTCCAAATATATAATGAGTGAGAATATATCCGTCTCTGAGAGCGGCAAATTCTTTCACGACGAAGGAGTTTCTCCCGACGACGAAACCTTGCAGATCCACAAACGTTGGTGTTGACATGGTTGCAGACATGACTGATTTATGTCGAGGAGCGGGAAATTGTAGATTTTATATCGCTCCCCTCTCCAACGTCGTATTTAGGTGATTTTGCGAACAATGTTGGTCAATGGGTTGTACTGAACTACGCGATCGTGCAAGATGAGGCAATAGGCAGTAGTACTTGCAGGTATATTTTCACTGCAATCGAATTCTATGCGTACATCCACAGTGGCGCTCTTGATCGATTCGTTCTGTCGTGAGCAATCAATGACCAATGGTTCTCGTTGTCGCCTAGGTGAAAGCACTTGGCTTCGACTGCACAAGAACCGGCTTAGAAGGTATCTTTTTTTCTTAAAGTCTAGATTCAGATCATCATATGGATAATAATCAGAATTTGGATAGAGCTTTACGTTGGTCAGGTTACAGTGATCGAATACACTAGCATCTTGAGACATGGTATTCTTTCGGCCAGTCTGCAGAGCGAAGATAACGTATCGCGGTTTTTCCAATTGAGTCGCAGTTTTGACGGCCCATGAATGCTTGGTTGTGCTCTGCAGTAGCGGAAACTCGTACAGATTCCACGAGCGAAAACCCATGTTGAAGTATCGCCCGCTTTCCAAAGCCCGTAGCATGGACAATTTATTGACTTCATTTAACATAACGTAAGGCATTCGCCACTGTACTTTGAATAATTCGATTTCTGGCTCCGTCGTCGAATCTCCCATGAGGCAATTGTTGTCATTGCGCGATCGTATTAGAATCAATTCGTGACGAGCGTTGATAACCACATGTTTGGAATCCTCACAAAATCTCAGCAACATAAGCGGTACGCAAAAATTAAAGTTTCCTTCCGGCATGCTGGATCCAACGTCCCATCCAGCATTTATCAAGATCAATGATTTGTCGTACGTTAGCGACGCATAGTTCTTGAGCGTGCTGGCTATTCCAACATTTCTGCTGCGATCAATCTCCACACCATTGAGTTCGTATCGAATTTCGTCAAACATAAATGCTACGCAATTATTTGTAAGAACATTCGCCGCCGATGTGGCCGCCGCATCATTGTTCTTCTTCTTCAATATTCCTTCGATGTATAGAAAACTTTCGCACGGCAACGTGTACAGATCCTGTTGTTGTATGGGTATCCTTATCTCGTCTTGTATCCGAACGTTGTATTAGCGTACGGGTTGTACGTGTGAGTCTCGATCTTGATAATGCCATCATCAAAGATCAGTTCACCCTCGATGATCAAGATGTCAACCATTTTAGATGTTTCGCACGGCGAATCCCAAAGATTTTAAAAATTCAACGTTCGATGCGTTGAGTTTCTTTTTCTCGTTACAACCGGATGACTGGATATTGCCAAATGTCGATGTCGTTGTTCTCGTGACGATCGCGTTAGCTCTGACGTTCTTTGCGTTTGATTCGTTCAACACGAGCATCTCACGTCCTGGTTATCGCTGTCGCCGTTGCACGTGCAGTCTGACAGTAATCTCCTCTCCTCGAAAATCGAGCAGTCGACCGTTTTGATCGACGACGCGTATCGTTAGATCCGTAATGCTCCGTACGATGATCGGCAGATAAACGATCTGCGCCGGCGTTTCCGATATCTTATATCCTGGTGGCACGTTCGCTGAAAATTCATGTATCGTGTGCACGCGCTTGCTGTTGCTGTACGCGCCCGCGGTCACGTTGCATTCTATGCGGATAATGTTCACGTTCATAATGTTAATCGGCATGTCCGACTCGTACCATTTTTGCGGCTGCAATATACGATTCGACGAAAATCCCAGCAGCGATCCTATGTTGTTGGGCTTGTTAAAGTTTACTCTAAAGGCACATTTTATCTCGCTCCTCATCGTATTGTAATTTGCGCGCATCATTATTGGATATTCTCCATCCTTGTAATCGTCATGCGTTTCAATATGTTCACCGTGTTTCGACAAAATTGCGCGTTTCAGAAACTTGTTTATGTCTTGTAGTTCATACGATCCCTCGGGAATTGTAATTTCCACATCATCTTTATGAAAGTAAAATTTATTGTTCGAGGCGTTCACATTCGCTATCGTATGATAAGTCTCAAAATCCATTAGACCGAGCTCGTAGTCGTCATCGCTCAAATCTATGGCTGGAGAGTAGTTTACTGCGAGAACGTTGCTCTTACCGCTCAGTGTGAATGTCAACGACATGATGGAAAAACTGCTTAGCGTATACTGAGTCCTCGCAACGGCTCGTCAAGCTTTAAATTCGCGCGCGTCCACCGTTTGGAGAAACCGCAGGCACATCTGGCCGCAGATGCTCTGATCGTAGGTTTGATAGGACGTTCGATTGTATTTTATCATGCAGTTCTCGAAATAACGCACCAGTTCTCTTGGCTGCCGAAGATTACCAAAACTGTCGAAATATACCACGCGATCTCTC
>OV788327.1:28148796-28168106 GCA_928718305.1 Tetramorium bicarinatum
CGCGGAACTAGTAACCATTTCGTAAAACAGAGAGTCAAAATCGAAAGTGGACCTCCATGTGGAGAGCTTTGAACATATTCCGCGAAGCGACGAGTGTTTAGACGGGAGCTGACTAAAATTTGTTATGTCCCGCACTATAAAGGAGAGAACATTAGATTGAAATTTAAATACATGGAGAAAATCTATGAAATACTTAAACGTTATCATGTTGTGCACATCGTGATTCCTGCAGGTATCGGCAGGTGCGTCGAGCTAATCGTAATAGACAATTTTCATTATTCAGATTTCAATCGTTGGCAAGATTCGAACGTTTTAACGCCGAGTCTCGACAGTTCCGATGAAGAGCGGGAATTGCGAAGAAATTATAAAGGTGTCTGTTTTAGTTATCGCAACCTTAGGGAGGGGCATTATATCGTTCAGGATGATGAACGTTATTGTAAATCATGCAAACGAATCACGTGCAAGTGTCTCATAGAAGAATGTTACATAGTAATATAAGAAAAGATATGGAACAAATCGAACGCGACCTGCTGGAGCAATCCAGGCGAGTCGCTACCTTGGGCGAATATTTCGCGTGGGCGAAGCGATGCGATGAATGCGTGCAACTCGAAGAGCGTAGCCGAATCAAGCGTCCGCGGCTCTCGATCGGACATAGACAATCTGTGGTGTCGAGCATTGCGCGACTTGTGAGTGCAAAGACTCTATTGGAAACGTTTTATACATATCGGCAGCGGCTATGCGAGCTGTGACGTGGAGAGACTCGTTTGGCGAGAGATCGATACCGCGATCGATAATCGTAACCGTTTAACCGTTTTAACCGGTGTGGTGATTAACACAAACTATATCGAGCCGCGGCAATTTTTGGAAGACGCTTGCAATGTAGTGCTCGAGTAAATGCAAGACGTTCTAAGAAGACGCAACAGCGTAAAAGTAAACACCGTATTCAATGGCGAATTTGTAACGGGTGAAAAACGTGCGAACAAAAGTATCAACACACGAAACTGCGAACTTTTTCGTACGTCAGATTTGCACGAGTGGTATGAGCAACATGTCATTGAGCCTACCCTTACATCCCTCGAAGAGTTTCAGGAACGCGACAGTGGGTGGGCGTATACTCAATTTGATCATAAACGTAAACAAATATAATCCACTGCACACGGGATGTTACATCGAGTTACCGCAGGAGATAAAAATTAAGAGAGCGATTATCAATATTCAATCTACGGATAATGCATGTTTCGCATGGTCTGTGGTGGCTGCTCTGCATCCGGTTGAAAGTCACGCAGAACGAGAATCGTTGTATCCACACTATACGACGGTATTAAATGTACAAAACATTGAGTTTCCTGTGACACTTAATCAGATTAAAAAGTTTGAATCTTCAAACGATATCTCAATCAATGTATATTGCATTGAAAATATGGAAATTCTGCCGATACAACTTACCGCCCGGAAGAGGGAAAAGCATGTCAATTTGTTATACATGCAAGATGACAACGACATAGGACATTTCATGTGGATTAAACATATGTCCCGTCTCGTGAGCTCGCAATTGAGCAAGAAGAAGAACAAAAAATACTTTTGCGATCGGTATGTATAAATTTTTTATAATGAAATTACGCAACAATTTATGCTTATGAATGATTGTCATAAAAAATTGTTTTTTTTCAGATGCTTACACTACTTCAGTTCCAGCGAAAAATTGGAGGCTCACAGTATCGACTGCCAGCAGATAAATGACTGTGCGATCCGATTACCGAGCGATGACTACAAGTGGCTGAAATTCCAAAATTATTCCAGGAAGGAACGAGTACCGTTCATTGTTTACGCTGATCTGGAGTGCACACTGGAGAAAATGGACAAGGATTCGATAACGTCCACATACGCGTACCAGCGCCACGAAGTATTTAGCATAGGATACTATGTGCGCTGTTCCTACGACTCGTTATCGATGTATCAGTTTCGTCGCGATAAGGACTGCATTGCATGGTTCGCCAAGGAATTGAAAAGTTTGGCGCATAGCGTAAAGTCTATTTTATCCACTAATATACCCATGACAGATTTAACACGGGACGAGTGGAAAAGATTTAATAGCGCCAAGAATTGCCACATATGCGAAAAACCGTTCGCGTTGGACGATACTCGGGTACGCGATCATTGCCATTTGATTGGTCAGTATAGGGGTCCTGCGCATTCAAATTGCAATTATCAAATTTAAATTACAAAGATTCGCATTTTATTCCTGTAGTCTTTCACAATTTATCCGGTTACGATTCGCATTTTATCATCAAGGAAATAGCTACAGCGTATGAAGGAACCGTAGAATTGCTTCTTATAACGAAGGAAAAATATATCTCGTTTACAAAAAATGTCACTGTCGACGTAAATGATCAGAAATCTTATATGAAATTACAGTTCATCGATTCCTTCAAATTTCTCAATACCAGTCTCGACAAATTTACATCTTTTCTCACTAAAGATAAACTTCAAATCTTACGACAGGAATTTTGTAAACTTTCTACAGAAAATTTCGATTTACTGACGCGAAAGGGTGTCTTTCCGTACGAGTACGTTGACTGTGTCGAAAAATTGGAGGACCTATGTTTATCACCGCGCGAATCATTTTACAGTTCCTTGACAAACGACACCGTATCCGAGAGCGATTACGCGCACGCGGTCAACGTCTGGCAGCGGTTCTCCATTCGGACGCTCGGCGAGTACAGCGATTTGTATCTAAAAACGGATGTCTTGCTATTAGCCGACATTTTTGAAAATTTCCGCGACAAATGCGTTGAAAGTTACGGTCTCGATCCCGCGTATTATTACACTCTACCCGGTTTTATGTGGGATGCCATGTTAAAGCATACGCGTATAAAATTCGAATTGCTCATAGTCATTGATATGATCATGTTTATCGAACGTGGTATACGCGGCGGTCTGAGTCAATGCTCGAGCAGATATGCGCAAGCTAATAACAAGTACATGCAGTTGTACGATTCAACGAAACCATCATCGTACATGATGTATTTTGATGTAAACAACTTGTACGGTTGGGCAATGTGCCAACCATTGCCTTACGCTAATTTTCAATGGGTTGACAATGATTTCGATGTGACCTCCGTAGATTCGCCTGTAGGCTACATCCTCGAGGTCGACTTGGAGTATCCGCAACATCTTCACGATGCGCACACCTACCTTTCTGCCCGACACGTGATAAACCGCCCGGTAAGCGGCAAGATAAGCTACTCGCAACGTTATACAACAAGAACCGTTATGTCATACATTATGGTAACCAACAGCAATGTATTCGTCACGACCTTCGCGTCACAAAGACTCATCGCATATTGCAATTCGCGCAATCTCCATGGCTCCGCGGTTATATTGAACTGAATACGAAATTTAGAGCGCTCGCCAAGAATGATTTCGAGAAAAATTTGTACAAATTGATGAATAACGCGGTATTTGGTAAAACCATGGAGAACGTGCGTAATCATGTTGACGTGCGACTCATAACACAATGGGAAGGCAGATACGGTGCGGAAGCAATGATTGCGAGACCAAACTTTCACAGTCGAAGCGTCTTTTCAGAAAATCTGATTGCTATCGAAATGCGTAAACTCGAGGTGATATTTAACAAACCGATTTATGTGGGTATGTGTATTCTCGACATATCCAAGACGTGTTTGTACGAATCATGAATATATGCTACCGTTATTTCACGACAAATGTAAAGTAATGTACACTGACACCGATAGTCTTATATATCACATCGAGTGCGAGGATGTGTATGAGACGATAAAATGTAACATTGACAGATTCGACACGAGCGATTATCCTGTCGATAACGTGTACAATATTCCGCTCGTTAATAAAAAGGTACCGGGCTTGATGAAGGATGAAAATAATAGTGCGATAATGACTGAATTTGTTGGGCTCAGAGCGAAGATGTATGCGTTGAGGGTAGACGGTAAGAGGGACACTAAAAAGGTGAAGGGTGTAAAGAGTAACGTGGTAGCGCGAACGATAACGTTTGACGATTACACGCGTCCCAACGATGAGATTGAAATGACGCAACAACAGACTTGTATAAGATCAAGGCTGCACGAGGTGTATACCATAGCCGAAAAGAAAATCGCTCTGAGTCCGTACGATGATAAGCGATACATTGTACCCGATTCTACTGAAACGCTGCCATGGGGACATTATAAGATACCATTGTAAATATTTTTATAAATTAATTTTATTTGTATGACATGCAATCAACAGACACTATAATAAAATGTATGTTTACAAAACATTGTCTTTACGTATCCACGAATTGTGTGATTTATCGAGTCCCAACCATTTCACATAAACCTCATTTCCTCTTTTCCGTAATACTTTCTCAACGAGATACACATCGGGATTAGCTACGCGATGCAGCTCATGTTCATTGAATCCTCCAGCGATGGGTTTTCCACTGGAATCCTCCAGTATATACGTTACGGGATTAGTTTTTTGCACTTTGACGATTTTAAATACCTCTTTCGACCAATTTGGTGTATAACCTTTTTCAAAGACTGTCTTGTATTTACTCACGCGTACGGGGTCACCCAATCTGAATCGTGCACGTGCAGCAATCTTTATCGCGCTGTACACCGTTGTTAAGAGTTTATCAGCGATCGTGGGCGTAACATCGACGGGTCGCATGCCGATAGTTCGATGCTTTCGCGCGTTGTAATCTGATACGAGACGCGGCAGCGCGTCAGTCCATTTATAGTTTCCGTTGAGCGTAAACAGTTTCCATATTTCATTCTTTAGCGTGCGATTGAATCGTTCGACGACCGATGCCTTTATCACGGAATAGGTAGAATAATGGTTAATATTGTGTTTTTTCAAGAGTTTTTGCACGTTCGCATTGTAAAATTCCTTTCCCATGTCGGTTTGTAAATTTTTCGGACATCGTCCATCGATTCGAATTATCTTTGCGACTGCCACAGCAACTTCACATCTGCTCTTGGCCTTGAGCGGCACAGCCCATGCATACTTGCTCAGCACATCGATAACAGTAAGTATGTAGTGGTTGCCTCTGTTGAATCGCGTGTAAGGACGCATCTCGACATCAGCTTGCCACAGGTCATCGTATCCACGCACTATGACACGCCTTCGTGGAAAATTTTTTCTCGCTGGAGTGTGCAGTTCCTTCACCAACTGTCGCTTCGCAGAGGTTTTTTTCTCAGCTATGAGCGAATAAATTTATGATATTAATGGAACGGGAACGTACGTTCATCGAACGGGAACGCAACGGGAACACACGTTCGTCGAACGGGAACGCACGTTCGTGTAACGTATGTCGATCGGGAACGCAACGAGAACGCACGTTCATTGAACGGGAACGCACGTTCGTGTAACGTATGTCGATCGGGAACGGAACGGGAACGCATGTTCGTCGAACGGGAACGCACGTTCGTGTAACGTATGTCGAACGGGAACTGAACGGAAATCGATCGGGAACGGAACGGGAACGCACGTTCGTCGACCGGGAACGCGCGTTCATCGACCGAGAAGCGGTGTCACGTTCACGTAACGTGAGAGATTTTACTCAGCGCGCTGAGGCATATGCTGAATCATTTCGTGAAGGTCGTTTATCATAATCTGTACGCTATTTTGGTACGTTAATATCATCCTCTCCATTTCATCCTGCCGATCTTTCAAAATTTGTATGTTCTGTTGAACATACCGTTTGTTGACAGCATCGCCATAATCCATAGGCGGTGCTACACGTCGAATCTTGCGTGACTTTGCGTTAAAATCTGCGGCAACCACACAAAGAGCGTTATCGCGAACGTAGTTTCTGATTAATTCACTATATTGATAGTACGGATTTGTTCCGCTTCTTCCGAGCGATATTCCAAACTTGCTGATCGGCATTTCGATATCGATTGGCTGAATCATTCACGCGCAGTTTAATTTATAATAAGTCCAGCCTCGCGGAGTTCCTCGATGATCGACATGATTTCGTTATCGTGAGCATTGTGACCCGCTTGACGTGAGGCCTCGAGCAGTCGAAAATGATCTACAAGCTCGTTGGGATCATCTCAATGAACATAATCGATCTTGTTGTTGTTTAATGACACGGCACATGGCATACCTTTTCCAACACCTGCTAGCAAGGGTGTAATTATATTTTTATACTTGTATCCTTTGTTACTCTTTATAGGATTATGCACGTTGTGATCACGCCTATGTGCGTTTGTTGCCAAGAGTATACTTTTGTAGTTGCGTTTATCAGTATCCGTGTAACTATTTTCCTCCGGATATTTTTTGAAAATCAGTTCGTAAAGACCTCGTGTACCTGGATACCTTTTTCCATCTATGAATATATCATCGTTCTTGCTCAAGTCGACACGTTTGTTACCAATCATTGTTCTGCCGCTGTTGAAGTAAACTCCATAAACTTTATCTATATTGACCGTTTTTTCACCGCTTAAGACAGCTCCTAAATACTTTACTCCCAACGGACCGTAGTTTGTTTCTAAAATTTTTTGCCCCTCGGACATGTGCAACAGATCGCGAACAGACGTCGCAAGAGGTTCGTTAGCGATTTCAAAAACTTCTTCGACGGAGAGTGCGTGCGGGTGTTCGTACGATGATTCGCGCGGCTGTAAAATTTTGGTTGTTTCATTTAAAGTAGCTGGAGCGGTGCTCGAACGTTTCAATATTGTTTTTATTGGTGTTGAAGCCATGAGAGAATTGCTAAACGAAGTGCTTGATCGTTTTCGTTTAAGATTTGGTTTCACGTCCTCTTCCTCTCCCGAGGATAATGTTTCAAACGATGCGTTTGATTGTTTTCGTTTAAGTTTAGGTTCCACATACTCTTTCTCTCACAAGGATAATGTTTCATTCTTGATGAAATTAGATTCTTCGCCAACCGTATTTTCGACAATTTGCTTTAGAGGTTCGACAACGGGTTTAAAATGTCTCTCCAATGCCATATCTTCCTCCATCTTACCAGTTTTCAACGCGCGATATTTTTTGCGAATCGAATCACTCGTTTTCGCAATCTGTTTTGCCAACTTCTCGCGATCTCTAATCTCCTTGCTGCTATCCATATTGTCTAATTGACGTATCGACGACAACTGTTTGCATTATGATATCACAAAGTCGTTAAATCCTTTCCTATAACGACCATTCGAAATCGCGCTATCCTTGTCTATCACTATAAATCCATACTTTTGCTGCCAACAGATATGACACAATTTACAAAAATCTTCATACAACATGTCAGTGTTTACATGATCGGTGTATATATGTTTTAGGTTGGTAGTACCATCCTGTTTGAACAGAATCAGTAGATTTGCGTTGTCGCGTATAAGATGCTTTGGTATCTTTGCATACGTCTGACAAAGATAGAAGCAATCGAGGTCTGCGTGTCTGCCCATTGCAAAGTACTCTCTTATCGTATCCTGCTTGTCACATGCCACGTCATCGAAAATAAAGATCGAGTTTGAACGTGCATCGCTCGGCGAAATGACGTCACTGTTATTCGAAAATGTAGAGTAACCAATTTCTTCTATTGATGCCAATATATTTTCCAGGTATTGATATTTCGGTTGTTGCAAAGATTTCGAATACACGTACACGTACTAGCCTACCAACGGAAGGAGTGCATCAAAACGAGAGCGGTATCGTAAATTTGGACAGTGCCGAGGGACCGGGTACTCACTGGGTGGTATGCGAAGAGGGGAAATCGCGTCATATATTTCGATAGTTTTGGTAATCTTCGACTGCCGAGTGAATTGGTGCGATATCTAATAAACGGTTTAGCACGAATCGAGTACAATCGCACGCCTTATCAGCGTTACGATCAGAGCAATTGTGGGCAACTTTGTCTACAGTTTCTCCAAAAGGCAGATGATCAGTTTAAAGACTAACGTTGCGTCATTTGAACTCGCAGTATCAAACATGTCACTGACGTTTACACTCACCGGTAAGAGTAGCATTTCTCGGTAAGCTATTTTCCTGCTGTGGATTTGAGCGATGGAGATTACGAACTCGGCCTGACGGACTTTGAAACCTATTACACGGTCCCGAATGTAAATTCATCGAACAATAAATTCTACTTTGGCGATGACAAGGAGATTGTCATTCCCGAAGGATCGTACGAATTGCGTGACATTGACACGTATTTGAAACGCACGCTTTTACAATCTCGTTCCAAAGATGTGAGAAAAAAAGACATCGGGGAAGATGACGAGTACCCGCTGACGATTCGAGCTAACAACAATACGATGAAAAGTGAAATCAAGTGTGCTCGCAGGATAAATTTTACAAAACCTAACAATATTGGATCGCTGTTGGGATTTTCGACGAATCGTGTGTTAGAGCCGCGACAGTGGCACGAATCGGATGTATCGATAAATATCATTAACGTAAACATTATTCGCATAGAGTGCAATGTGACCACAGGTGCATACAGCAACGACAAGTGTGTGCATACGATACACGAGTTTTCACCGAGCGTTCCACCAGGATATAAGATATCGGAAATATCCGCGCAGATCATTTATCTCCCGATCGTCGTACGGAGCATTACGGATCTGACGATTCGTATCGTGGATCAGGACGGCCAACTGCTCGATTTTCGCGGAGAAGAGATCACCGTCAGATTGCATGTGCGGAGGAGACAACAATAACGGGAGATGCTAGTGTTGAACGAAGTGGAACAGGTGAAAAGTTTTATCAAAGGAAGACAAATCTCATCGCCCGATAAAAAGAAACTCACTGCGTCGAACATTGAATTCTTGAGATCATTGAGTTTCATTGTACGAAATGGCTGATATCTTGAATATTGGACGCGAGCCGATCTTTGACAATAGCATTGTCAAAATTGAAACTCATACATACAATCCGTATGCCAATACGACGTTTGGACATAGCGATGAGATAAAAATACCCATACAACAGCAGGATTTGTATACGTTGCCGTGTGAAAGCTTACTCTACATCGAAGGAAAATTGAAGAAAAAGAAGAAGAACAATGATGCGGAGAAGGAGGATGATGCGGAGATTTTTCTTGCAGATAATTGCGTGGCATTCATGTTTGACGAAATTCGATACGAACTCAACGGCGTGGAGATTGACCGCATCAGAAACGCCGGAATAACCAGCACTATCAAGAACTATGTATCGCTATCGTATGACAAAGTGCTGATCTTGAGGAATGCCGGATGGGACACTACATCTACCATACCGGAAGGATGCTTTAATTTTTGCGTACCGCTCAACATTTTGGGCTTTTGCGAGGATTACAAACATGTGGTTGTTAACGCCCCCCATGAACTGATTTTGATACGAGCGCGCAACGACAACAATTGCATTAATGGTGATTCGAAGAACCAGAAATCGAACTATTCAAAGTACAGTGGCGAATGCCTCACGTTATGTTGAATAAGGTCAATAAACTATCCCTGTTACGAGCTTTGGAAAGCGGACGATATCTGAGTATGAGTGTCCGATCATGGGAACTGTACGAGTACCCCCTATTGCAGACCCCGACCAAGCATTCGTGGGCTATCAAAACTGCGACTCAGTTGGAGAAACCGCGATACGTTATCTTTGCTCTGCAGACTGGTCGAAAGAATATCATGTCTCAAGATGCGAGCATATTCGATGATTGTAATCTGACCAATGTGAAACTTTATCTAAACTCTGAATTTTATCCATATGACGACCTGAATTTAGACTTTAACAAAAATAGATACGCTATACTTTTTGACATGTATGCGCGTTTTCGTAAAGCTTATTATGGTGTGACGTGACAGGGTCCGTCACAAGGGTTCGCCTGACCGAGCAGGGTCCGACAAGGGATCGGAGTCGTTTCCGCGGGGCGGGAGCGCGGCGAGTCCCTTTATTTAGCGTAATTTGGTCGCGTTGCGGCGCGTAATTCGCACGTTTGTTTTGTGGTTCCGCTCGCGGAATTAAATTCACAGACTTATGATTTTTCGATTCGACAGGAAGATTAAAAAGGCGACTGGAGTGGTGGTTCGCGAAAAAGAAGTTGGAAACTGTGAAGGAGAGGGCGAGCGGAGGAGCAGCGGGAGCAGCGGAACAAGGGCAAGGGCGGAGGCAGGGCAGGAGAACGGAGGAGAAGGAGAGTCGGAGCGGACATACGGGACGAGGCGTAGGGCGCGGACCTCTCCCTGAGCGACTAGCGCACCTTGAGGATCCCGGGACACGGGCGAGTGGAGGGTCTCCAACCGGAGGACGCTTCGGTGGGACCCCACGGTTAAAGAGCGAGCCCGCCGACGCCACGAGAAGGCGGTGGAGAGGCGAGCCCTGGCCCGGCCAGCCGGGGAACTCGCGCAAGGAAACGCGCCTGATGAGCGGCAAACAGGACACGGGCGTGTACGGACGAGTCAACGAACTCTTTGGATCAAAGTTATCGACCGTCAGGATCGACCGCCCTTATCGACTGCCCGGGATCGAAGGGTAATAATCAATGAATAATGCTAGGCGCTGGATGGCGCGGAAGCAAAGGGAGGGCCCGACGCTGCGCCGGAAGCGTCCCGGCGACACTGTCTTGTGGGATGTCGCGGCGTAAGGAGCGAGCCCGAGACCCGTTGCCGCGCCGCCCGAGCCTTACCGCCACACGTCGCCTGAGGGCTGCCGCCGGACTAGGGGATCGAAGCAGGTCGTCGGGGAGAGCGTTTCCGAGGAGGCGACAGGAACTGTAAGACCACCACTCCAGCGCGTCGCGAAAAAGCGAGACCGGGGGCGGCGGCCTCGTGATACCATCCACGGGAAAGGACGTCGAGCCGTAATTGCGCGGCGGCCAAGGTCGCCGGACCGGACGCCGTTGCGATAGCCCGCGAGGAGGATGGCTGCCCCGGGCTCGTCATACGTTGCGTTCTGTCGGTTTGAATCCAAGGGGGAAGTCTCCCGCCGTCGCATCTCACACGCAGTCAAAGAAGGCGTTCGCGAATTCGCGCGGTGGCGTCATGGCCGTTGCCTCGTGGCCGTGTCGTCGACATTCGGAAGTCGCGTCTGATTAGCGTGCGCTCATTTCTCGCGTCGGGACTGATAAAAAGTAACTGTTGCGTTGATTGTCTAACGGGTCGATGTATCGCGCGTTACCTCTGTAACTTCGCCGTATAATTCGGCCTGGCTCTATCGTATATTTGCCCTCGTATAGTCGCGTTATAACGCAAGTAAAGTTTCTTTGGTAATGAGCCCTTGCGAATATTCAAGCGATGATTCGGCTGCGATCTTATCGTTGTGGGTTCGTTCGTAAATTCCCGTAAGAGATCGACTATCGCATTCTTATTATGAGTCTGTTCGTGTATTCGCGGCCGAAGATCATTGCTTATTTCGAGTTATAATTTCGTTTGAAGATCGCGTAATGATTTAGCCAGGTCTGTACGCGGCATGTCGCTCTGATTCCGTTGTTAATTGTCCTTTCTTTTTTTTTTGTATCCGATTCGTAACGCCGTTTATGTGTCGAAAATACATACTCTGTTATCAATACCATAAGTGATGCTATAATGATTTGCGAAACGCTGACCTCTCCTTTCGTCCCGAGCCCCGTAATGAATACTTAGCTGGAGTTCCGCATATCGTATTGTGTGGCACGGACGGCCGTGCCTGGCGCCCAATTATCTTTTACGTACTTTCTCGATTTTCGCGAGATACTAGACGTGACGATATTAAATCTGGTCGGACCTCCGCGGGGTCAGGCGGACCCGCGGAAATTCCCGTCGCAGAATTTTTGGCGCCCAACGTGGGGCCACCGCCTTAAAGTTTTGAATAATCGCTCGGGAATTTTGTGTGTTGGCTTTGAAAATAAGTTCGCGTAAATTCTTTTGATGTTTTCCGGCCTACG
This sequence comes from Tetramorium bicarinatum, assembly GCA_928718305.1. Lineage (NCBI taxonomy): Eukaryota > Metazoa > Arthropoda > Insecta > Hymenoptera > Formicidae > Tetramorium > Tetramorium bicarinatum. The sequence goes on from OV788327.1 coordinate 28,160,657, forward strand.
ACCTTGAGAGATTTTCATGCTCGGGACGGGAGAGCTAGCGTTCGCAAATAAAATTTATTTGTAGTTAGTGTGTGCATGTTATCGTTAAGATTTTAAATATTCTGTGCATGTGTTCTTTATTTTGCTATTTTCTTGTGCCTTTCTTTTATTATGTACCCCCGATTTTATTATGTTCCCCTGATTTTTTTTTACTACTATCATATTGCGTGCCCCGAAATTAAGTGCGTGCTTTAAATGACACCTAATTGCTCGATCTCGCTAATTCTTTCTACGCGCTATGTTTCCCGTTGAAATAACGTCCCGCCCGACTGCGTAATTGCGCAGGGGAGGGAACCTTGGAATTTGGTGCCGCTTCGCGAGTGAAAATTTTTTTTTTGGGCCTCTTGTTTCGCGATTGGACATTTCGGGTTGTGCAAACGGAAAAATCTGCATTGGATCGAGAATGAACCGTATATATATTTTTTTTTGTTGGGCTTCTCTCTCCTTCTCTGCGTTTCTTTTTGCAATCAGATGTTCGGGGTTGGTGGAAATCGAGGGATTTGCCTTCGTTCGGGAGTGACTGATTTTCTTTTCTTTTCTTCCCTTTAATTACTGTGTTTCTCTCCCCTTCTTGGCAACCGCTGGCTCGCTTGTTCTTTTCGCACGCTTAACACTAGCACTGTGTCGAGGGAGCGTTATAAATCGGGAACGTTCGGGACAAGAGAGTTGAGGAGAATTCAAGGGCGGACGAATCAAGTGCGAGTGATAATTCGATCCGCGCTTTTACTTTCTATTTGCTCGGCCTGTTTTGGAGTTTATTTGCTTGCGAACGACGTTTCTCGGGTAATAAACATGTTTTGAGTTTGCTTGGTTGTTTGCGGGACTTCTGAGTTCGGAAGAGCGTCTAGATGTTTCTAGCACGCTTATTGACCTTTCTGTGCACGCGCGGCCTTAGTGAGACTAAGATTATTAGTTATAAAAATTTAGGCGTGACAACGGCTATCGGGTGGGAAAATTTGAAACGAATAGAGTGAATAGAGGCAAGCGATCGGTGGATCCCGGGCTTTCGTGCCGAGGGAGTGAGATTAGGGATCGGGAGAGCGGGTTGGAATTTTGACGGTCGGATTTTGCTGCCGCGACGGTGCCGCGAGTGAAAAGCGGAATGGGGGAGGAAAATCCGGACGCGTGGATTCATCAGCTGACGCTCGAAGAGCTGAGGCAAAACCTCGAAAATCGCGGGTTGAGCGCGCAGGGCATACTTCCGGTATTGCGTAAACGGCTCTTAAAGTACGAGGCCGAAGTGAGGGGGGCTGAAATGCTTTCCTCAGGGTCGAGCGCGGGCGAGGAGGATCCAGACCCTCCGATTGCCACACTGGCGATGCCGAAGGAGGCGATACACTCCTCGGGAGGGGGGAAAGGAGCCATACCGCGCCGGCAATTATCGGGAGTGCCGCTAAAAACTGCGTGGGAGGAAGACAGAATGCGGGGGGGAATTCCGGCAAGGTACGCCGAATATCCCGCGTACCCGTGAGATCGGAGAGCAAATCCACGCGCGTCCACCACCGAGGCGTATAACTTAATGCGCAAGTGGAATTTACACTTCTCGGGTAAGCGCGGCAGTGACGCGGAGGCCTTTTTACTACGTATTAAGGAAGCCCGCGCCATAGTTCCCATCGCCGACGCGGATCTCTTTAAATGTTTGCCATTATTTTTATCGGAGGTCGCGTTATACTGGGTGCGATTGGAGGGAGGTTCGTGGCGCACGTGGGAAGAGGTCGAAGCCGCATGGAGAGCGCGATTTGGGGACCCCGATTACCAGTACGCGCTCCGCGATGAAGTGTTGCGAAGGACACAGGGCGAATACGAAACGGATTACCTTACGTGTTTACGCGCCTTGTTGAGCCGCATGAGCCCGCCCTGGCCGCTGCAGGAACAACTTAGTCTCGCACATCGGAATATGTTACCGCGATTGCAGATCGCCATTAAAAGATATGATTTTACGGATTTCCGCTCGCTGGAAGATCTCGCGACGCGAGTCGAACGCAGTTACCTCGCGGATCAATCGTACCGACCACCGCTGCCGCCGGAACAGTCATTATTCCCGGACTTAGCGTATCACGTGCCGAAAAATAAGGCGAAATCGGCCGCGACAGTCGCGACGGTGGGAACACCGGATACTTCAAAGAAAGAGAAACGAAGAGCGAAGGCGGGAGGGGCGCAAATCGCCGTTAACAATATGATCGCGACGGCCGCGCCGGAGTCAACACCCAGTGCAGTAACCGCGGTAATATCGGCCGCGGGAAATCAGACGAAGTGTTGGAATTGCGAGAAGCTCGGACATCGCGCGAGAGAGTGTGCCGAAGCGCGCCGCGTACATTGCTACCGCTGCGGGAAGCGGGAGGTCACCGTGAAGACCTGTCCGACGTGCTCGGGAAACGCGACCGGGAGCCAGTAGAGGGGGTCCCTACGGCTCCAAGGGAAGAAGAGGCCCCGTCCGTGGAAGACTGCGCTGAGTCGTACGTGACATTCGAGAAGGGGGAATTGCCACCCTTGTATTACCTCACGATCCTTATAAGCGGACGACCTCTTAAAGCATTAGTAGATTCGGGTTCAAATCGAACACTTTTCGGGAGGGAAGGCATTAAACTAATTAACGAATTGCAATTACCGACAAGAAGGAGCAGAAACGCTCGCATAAGAACAGCCAACGGGCAGATCGCGCAGATCGCGGAGGAAATTGAATTAACAGTAACCCTAGAAAGCCGAGATCGCGAAATTACCGTCGGATTACTACCAAATCTAGCTGTGTCGTGTATAGTAGGAATAAACTTTTTGACAAAATTTAAGATTACGTTGAATTTCGCGGAGACGAAATGGAATTTCGCGGACGTGCCGCATATACAGTACAGCTTCCGGGAGGAGTCGGAATCGCGCGTTTGCTGTGGCCTATCGGATTTAACAGCCGAACAGGAAAAATTATTAAAATTTTTTTTACAAACGCTGCCGAAGCCTCCCGATACTCCCGGTACGACTAGCCTCACGGAACATAAGATAGACGTGGGGGAGAACGCGCCGATAAGACAACGGTGTTATTTAGTTTCGCCAAAGGTACAGAGTGCCATACGGGAGGAGGTGGATAAGATGCTCGCGGCGGGAATAATAGAGCCATCACACAGTGAGTGGGCGAATCCCATAGTAATGGTCAAAAAGCCGAACGGCAAATATAGATTTTGCTTGGATTTTCGTAAGGTCAACAACGTATCAAAGAAAGATGCATATCCACTTCCGAACATGACCGGCATTTTAGATAAACTACGTTCCGCGAAGTATATTTCGACTTTAGATCTTAGTCAAGCATATTTCCAGATACCGCTGGAAAAGAAAAGCCGCGAAATTACCGCTTTTAGTGTGCCCGGGAAGGGACACTACCACTTCACGCGAATGCCGTACGGGTTGACGGGGGCACCGGCCACGTTTCAAAGATTGCTGGATCGGCTGATTGGCCCGGAAATGGAACCATTCGCGTTCGCGTATTTGGACGATATAGTTATCGCTACGTCAACCTTCGACGAACATATGTCATGGTTAAAGAAAGTACTGAGTAAAATCACGGCGGCTGGGTTAACGATCAACCCCGAAAAGTGCGAATTCTGCCAGTCGCAGGTACGGTACCTAGGCTTTATCGTACAGAAGGGAGGTCTTGCGGTAGATCCCGAAAAGACACGACGAGTTCTAGAGTATCCTGCTCCGCAAAACTTAAAACAACTACGTCGATTTTTGGGCATGTCATCGTGGTACCGCAGATTTATTCCGCAGTTCGCGACACTTAGTGAGCCGTTGACGCGCCTTTTGAAGAAAGGCAAGCGCTGGGGGTGGGGGGATGAGCAGGATCGCGCCTTTGAACAGATCCGCGCGCATCTGACAACGGCTCCCACGCTAATCTGTCCAGATTTTGAAAAATCATTCACGCTACAGACGGACGCGAGCTCGGTGGGATTAGGAGCGGTACTTGTGCAGGAGGTCGAGGGGAGCGAGCGTGTAATAGCGTACGCGAGTCGTGCCCTGTCGGACCCAGAGACGAGATACTCGGTTACCGAGCAAGAGTGCTTGGCCGTCGTTTGGGCCATTCAGAAATTTCGACCTTATCTGGAGGGATACAAATTCACGGTTATTACCGATCACAGTAGCTTGCGTTGGCTACACAATTTGAAGAATCCGACCGGCAGATTAGCGAGATGGGCGCTAGAACTCCTCGAATACGATTACGAGATAGTGCACAGAAAGGGCGCGTTACATCATGTGCCGGATGCACTCTCGCGCATGTATGAGAGGGAGGGAGAGAACGAAACAGAGGCGGTAACGAATGTGGCGGAAATCGTCGAGAGAGATCTAGATACGAGCGATGCGTGATACCGGAAAAGAGTAGCGGAAGTGATAAAAACGCCGAAAAGATACGCACATTGGCGGTGGGTTGACGAGCGATTGTATTTCTTACGCCCAAAACCAGTCATTTCTGAGATCGTAGAAGATCTCGATCGATGGAAACTGGTATTACCGCGCGAAAAACGGATCGAAGCTTTGTGGGAGGCGCATGACGTGCCGACAGCGGGACATTTGGGAGTCGAAAAGACGTATCAACGTCTCGCGGTGCGATATTACTGGCCGAATTTATTCCGTGACGTCGCGAAATACATCAGAATTTGTGAAGTGTGTCAGCGCACAAAAGTAGAGCAACATGGTCCCGCAGGATTAATGGGCAGACGGATAATCGAGGGGCCGTGGACGGTCATAGCCGTCGATATCGTCGGACCGTTACCGCGAAGCAAAACAGGCTTCCAGTATATTCTGGTGATACAAGACCTATTTACAAAATGGGTCGAATATAAAACCTTGCGAGCAGCGACGGGTCCGAAAATAAAAGAAGCTCTCGAAGAATTAATCGTTTCGCGATGGGGCACGCCGAAAGTGCTCTTGACGGATAACGGGACTGAGTTTATCAATAAGGTTATGAAGGACTTCGCGACGGCGAATAAAATCGAGCACACGACCGTACCGCCGTATCACCCGCAGGCTAATCCCGTGGAACGGGTCAATAGAATCTTGAAAACCATGATTGTCGCGTTTATTGAAAAGGACCATCGCGAGTGGGATAATCATTTGTCGAGCTTTCGTTTTGCGTATAATACCGCGCATCACTCCTCGTTGGGAACATCTCCGGCCTTTTTGAACTTGGGTCAGGAATTAACGGCTCTTAATGCATTGAGCGAGCAGCAGCGCGGGGAAGTAGAGATCGCAAATCGCGGGCCGGAGGAATGGTCGGGGAGAATGAGAAAGATGGGCGTAGTACGGGAATGGGTGCGCGAGAATTTAGATTTGGCGAATCAACGGCAAGCGCGACAGTATAATCTGCGCCGCCGTCCGAGAAAGTTCAAGGTTGGAGATCTCGTGTGGAAACGCCAACACGTTTTATCATCAGCTGCACAAAATGTCGCGGCAAAATTGGCGCCTAAATTCCAGGGTCCCCTACGAATCTCGCGAGTAGTATCACTCCTGACCTATGAGGTCGAGCGCACCGACGGGAGTCCCGGAGGCAAAGTCCATATTCAGGACCTTAAACCTCACTATTCCCCCTAGTTGGCGCCCCATCCCGCTAAGACAAAGAGATGACCGATCGAGGGGCCTGGGACTGTTGGCTGCGCTTTTGCCGCAGGCACGGTCACCTACGTAGTCTCATAGAGAGAGAGGATCCCGCGTTCTGGCGAGATCTCGCGGAGACGGTTCAAGAGCTGCTCCGGGAACAGGAGGCCGCGGTGGAGGAGAGGCGAGAGCGCACGCCGGTCCGGAACGTGGCCGTTCAGACGGACACCCGGATTCTGGTGGGTCCGGCGCTGTCGACGAGAGGATGGCCGGAGCCGGGACCGACGGAACAGCGGCGGAGCTGACGGGGCCGGACGTGGCCGGGGAGACCTCGGAGGGACCGGAGACTCCGGCGACAGAGGCATCGGCTAGGGAGGAGCTGGTAGGAGAAGAAACGGCTGCAGAGGAGGAAGCGAACCCGACACCCGCGCCCGTCCCGCCACCATTGATGGCACTGTGCGTGGTCCGACCTCGGGAGGTCGTGAGGGTCCCGCCACCCGGGAGGAGGGCCGGGTGCTGGAACTGCGGGGCAAACCACCGGTACTCGGACTGCCCGCGGCCCAGGCGCGGCTCGTTCTGCTACGGGTGCGGGGCGGAAGACACCAAGCTATCCGAGTGCCCCCGCTGTAGCCGGGACTACCTCCGGGAGGGCCCGTACCCGGGGTTCAGGGGGCCTCGCGATCGGAGCCGGCCGGCGCCGTCCGGGGCGGGACCGTCCCGAGGGGGAGAAGAGGAGAACTGGTGGCCGGAGTTCCCGGAGATAGTATGAGGCGGGTGCCGGGATCGAGGGATCGTGGGCTGCGACGGGACCCAGGCCAACCACGGGAGAGACCGGGAGGCGCTTTACACCCACGATAACGACCTTTCCCGGGACCGACGTCCCACTCGTTATATATATATATTTTTTTTTTCTGTTTTTCTTCCTTTTTCATTACTTAGGTCGTCTTTTCGTTTCGCTTTATTTTTTTTTCTTTCTTCCCTGGGTCCTGTTTTTTTTGTGGTTTTGTTTTTTTTTTATTATTGTATTTTTGGTAGGCTTGAGTCGGGGTGAAGTGCAGTCCCCTGCTAACTCCCGTTATTTTTTTTTAAGTCTCTTTGTATTCGTAATCCCTTATACAGTGTAATAGTAAAATAAAAGATTGATTGGATGGTGTAAACGGAGAATTACCCGACCAAACCCCGAATACCCCTCCCCATCTCGGAGTGCACGGTGAAGGGATCCTGGCGGAGACGAGGGGGCTGTCGCGAGGAAAAGGGAGAGTGGCGAGAGGGAGTTTGAGAGCGGGGAGAGAATAGTCCGGAGACCACGATAGCGTTGTCGATACGGGACGGACTGGCCCGATCGGAGCGCGGGAGTGGTGGTCACGGGCGATGTGGCAACTAGGACCGGTTCGGTCCTCCCCTGGGAGGGGGGAGTTGTGACGTGACAGGGTCCGTCACAAGGGTTCGCCTGACCGAGCAGGGTCCGGCAAGGGATCGGAGTCGCTTCCGCGGGGCGGGAGCGCGGCGAGTCCCTTTATTTAGCGTAATTTGGTCGCGTTGCGGCGCGTAATCCGCACGTTTGTTTTGTGGTTCTGCTCGCGGAATTAAATTCACAGACTTATGATTTTTCGATTCGACAGGAAGATTAAAAAGGCGACTGGAGTGGTGGTTCGCGTGATTAGAGTTGGAAATTGTGATGGAGAGGACGAGCGGAGGGGCAGCGGGAGCAACGGAACAAGGGCAAGGGCGGAGGCAGGGCAGGAGAACGGAGGAGAGTAAGAGTCGGAGCGGACATACGGGACGAGGCGTAGGGCGCGGACCTCTCCCTGAGCGACTAGCGCACCTCGAAGAT
>OV788327.1:28168606-28171106 GCA_928718305.1 Tetramorium bicarinatum
AGAGAAAATAGAGGTGATGAAAGGAAAGAGAAGGCTAAAAGATAGAAAAGAATGAATAACGGACGATTTGACGGAAAAAGAGAGAAGAATAGAATGGACGATAAGAAGAGAAGCGGAAAGGAAAAGGAGAGAAGGGAAGAGAGTAAGAGTGGGGTATATGAAGATGTGGGTAGAAGGAAGTTTGTGGATGTGGGACGAGGGAAGAAAAGGATGGAGGACGAGTGATGGAGGAGAGGTGAGGGAAAGAGAAAGAGAGGAAAGGGTGGTAGGAGGGGAAAGAATGGAAAAGGTTTTCGCCTAGGGGAACCTGGCGAGGAGGAGAAGAAAAGGAAGAAGAGAGATAAAAATAAGAGGAAAGGGAAGAGGAAGGAGAGAAGGAAAGAAGAGGAGGAATGTAAAATAGGATTCTGAAATGTGGCAGGATTGGAAAACAAAGATAAAGAGTTCTGGGAGAAACTGGGAGAGTGGGATGTGATAATTTTAAGTGAAACGTGGATACAGGAGAAAGGGTGGGAGAGAATAAAGGGAAGAATGCCAAAAGGTTTTGTGTGGGAAGTGCAGGAAGCGGGAAGGAAGAATAAGAAAGGAAGAGCGATAGGAGGAATGGTGATGGGAAGGAAAGAAGGGATGGAGGTGAGAGGAGAGAAAGAGGGAAGGAGGAGGAGAGAGGAGGGAATAATGATGGAAGAAGTGAATCTAGGAGGAAGATGGTGGAGGATAATAGGAGTGTACGTAAACAAGGATATAGATCAGAAGATGGAGAAATTAAGAGAATGGATGGAAAATGAGGAGGAAGGGGTGAGAGTATTAATAGGAGGAGATTTTAATGCGAGAACGGGAAAAGAAGGTGGAAGAGTGGGAGAGAGAAATGAGGAAAAGATGGAGAAGGAGGGAAGGAGGTCGAGAGACAGGAAGATGAATGGGGACGGCAGAAAATTGTGTGGTGTTTTAGAGGAGCTGGGATGGTCGATAATGAACGGAAATATAGAAGGTGATGAAGAGGGAGAGTGGACATACACAGGAGGGAAGAACGGAACGGTCATTGATTATGTATTAGGAAATGAGGAGACAAGAGAAGGAGTGAGAAGGATGAAGGTGGAGGAAAGGATTGACTCAGATCACCAACCGTTAACGGTGTGGATAGAAGGAAGAGAGAGGAGAGATGAAAGGAAAGAATGGAAGAGGAAAAAAAGGAGGAAAAGGAGTATGGACGGAGGAGGGAAGGAAAAGATTCGAGGAATATTTTGGGAGGAAAGAAGAGGAAGTGAGAGGAGGAGAAGAGGAATGGAAAAGGCTAAAGGAGAGAGTGGAGGTAGTGATGAGGAGAGTGGAAAAAGAGTTGAAGGGAAAGAAGAAAAAAGGATGGTGGGATGAAGAATGCAGAGAGAAAAAAGGAGAGGTGAAAGAGGAACTAAAAAGATGGAAAAGGCAAGGAGAGGATGGAGAGAAGTATAGAGAAGCGAAGAGAGAATACAGAATAATGTGTGAGAAGAAGAAAAGAGAGGAGGGAGAAAGATGGGAGAGAGAAATGGAAAAAGTGAAAACAGAGAGACAGGTGTAGAAGGTGGTGAGAGGAGAGAGAAAGAGAAGGAGGGGAGGGGGGATAGGGCAGGGAATAGAGATGGAAGAATGGGAAAGGTATTTCAAGGAATTGCTGGGAGGTGTGAACTGGAGGATAAGAAGAGAAAGAGAAGTGGTAGAAAGAGAGGAGGCAGAGGAGGAGGAGATAAGTAAGGAAGAAATGGAGAGGGCTATAAGGAAATTGAAGGAAGGAAAGGCGGCCGGGGGAGATGGTATAGGAAATGAAGTGTGGAAGTATGGAGGAAAGGAGGTGAGAGAATGGTTGTGGCAGATATGTAATAGAGTCTGGAAAGGAGAGGGATGGCCAGAGGATTGGAGAGAAGGAGTGGTAGTGCCGATTTTGAAGAAAGGGAAAGGGGGGAGGGTAGAGGACTATAGAGGAGGAACGCTGACGCAAACGGCATATAAGGTGTACGCAGCAATATTGGCGGAGAGACTGAAAGAGGAGATAGGGAGGAAAGGAATATTGCCACCGAGCCAAGCGGGATTCAGAAAAGGGATGGGAACAATAGACCAAATCTATGTCATAAACTACTTGATAAACAAGAGGGTGATGGAAGGGAGGAGAAAAATGGTAGCCACGTTCATAGATATGAAGGCGGCGTTTGACTCGGTGGACAGGGGAATTCTGATAGAGAGTATGAGAAAAAGGGGAGTGGGGGAAGGGCTGGTAGCGAGATGCGAGGAGGTGTTGGAGGAGACAGTGAGCAGGGTGAGAGTAGGAGAGAAAGAAGGAGGAAGATTTTGGACAGAGAGGGGAGTGAGGCAGGGGTGTCCCTTGAGCCCCTGTTTATTCACTCTGCTGATAGCGGACATGGACGAGGCGCTGGAGGAGGAGGGATGGGGAGGAATGAAAGTAAAAGGAAGGAAAATTTATTCATTGGCGTATGCGGATGATGTGGTGGTTCTGGCGGAGGAG
>OV788327.1:28176106-28263798 GCA_928718305.1 Tetramorium bicarinatum
GGGCGTTTTAACAAGTGTTCTTGGATCTTTTGGTATATTGTCACATCCCGGTATTTCTCTTATTATAGAAAGTAGACTTCCTAGTGACGACAATGTTATATTTTCTGTTATAGCCCACGTAGCTAGTTTTGAGATTAATAATGCATTATTTTTTATATTATTGTTGTTATATCTAATATTATTTGATAATTCGTCATTATTAAGTAACTCGTTATTAGGTAACTCGTTATTAAGTAACTCGTTATGTAGAACATTTATATCATTATTATATGGAACGTTTGTAACATTATTTTGCAAAACATTTATATCATTATATGGACTGCCGTCATTGGAATTTACGTCGTTATCACCAGCAATAATATTATTTTCGATTTTTCCATTATTATTATTATGGGAATTACTAATATTATGAGAATCACAAGATGATACAGAATTACTGCTAATTAACGTTAAAGATCGATTAATTTTATTTTTAAGCTTTCTGTGAAACTTTACTTTATTCTTTGTCTTTAACTTATCCATGATAAATCTAGATTAAGAAAATAACCTAAACACGTGCTTGAATATTATACAAGTTAAAAATATATATTTTATGTATATAAAGAGATACTTTGAAAGTTTCCTCTATTAGTCTCACAAACACTTAACCTGATATGAGTAAAATATGGAAATACTGTAATGAAACTGCATCAACAACTGTAACAACACTGCAATGAAACTTTGGCGAGAAAGAATACAGCTCAGCGTTGCGATATGCAGAGACTAAGGACGGAACAATGGGCCTGTTCTTTTCGCTGCACTGCTGCACCAGTGCATGATGTTAGACCGAGAGAAAGTATGTTTGTTTCATTTTAACTTATTGCACCAGTGCAATAAGTTAGAATGAAACAAATGTACTTTTTCTCGTTCTTACTTATTGCACTAGTGCAGCAGTGCAGCGAAAAAGAACAGGCCCAAGCCTATACCATGCGATTAACGTCGCTGCGATGCGTGATATCCAATGAGAGTTGAGGTTTATAAGAAAAGTCAAACCTCATTGGCTACCGCGCGTCGTTAATCACGCTAGGCTGCGTTCAAAAATTTCACTCGGGTAAAATTCTGTCTTTGTTACTATGAAACTTTGTTACTTGCTGATTGTGAGAATTAAGGAGGGATTCTAGTGTAACAGGCCGAAAAATAAGCGATATTAATGAATTTTTTTCTAGAAAATTATTAATGATACCTAAATAAACTTTTTTGGGATATAAAGAAGCATTCTTAAAATACAAAAAACTTTTCGGTTTTTTTAATGTTCTTTATATTATATTTTAATATTATATTTTAATAAATAATTTAATATGCCGACACCTCCCTGCGATATACCGTCTATTGACATACCTTGTTACGTTCTTGTAAGTTATTTGAAAGCAAAAAATAAAATATTTTCTGAAAATTAGATGTTTTCCGCTGGTACTGAATCTATAAGTAATAACAGAAAAATAAAAAATGAAGAAGGTTATAACGTTTTAAAAAAAATTTTCTTTTTCGACCTAAAATTGATGATATATTGATAAAGAAAACATTATAAATAAATGCAATAAAAATAAAATGATAGATTCAGTACCAAGTGAAATTGAATGCAATTTAAACGAAGTTGACCGGTTTATTAGTTTTCAAATTATTGTGCACGCCAACTTGAAAAACATGGTTTCAAGAAAAACGCGTTTAAAGTTTTGAATAAAGTTTTACGATACTTACCGAAAAATCAACTTGAACGTCTGCTGTTTCGGCACCATAAATTTAACCCTCTTCTTCTTCAAAAAAGCACGTAATCGACAGACTATTTTTAAGATTCAACGCACATCAGAGAAAATATATCAAGCCTATCGTACAATATAAATATAAAAGTACAGGATAGGAACAAGGAATAATACAGACAAGAAAGAGGAAAGATCATTTTTCTTTCTTTCTTGTATTATTATATGTTCCTCTTGCCCGTACTTTTGTATTGTGCAATAGGCTTTATAAATATTAAAAAGTATATAAATATTAAATATATAAATATTAAAATTATAAATATTAAAGTAAGAGAGAAAAGGAGATCTTTTTTTTCTCTTTTATTTAGTATTTATTTCTAATAATTTTCCGTTTATTATGCGTTTAATACGTTTATTTACTGAGAATAATAATAAATTATTAGTACTTTCTATTATAATAATTAATAGGGTTAATATAATTACTTGATACAGCATTGGACATTCTGTGAATATACATCTTACTTCCCTAACATGAAAATAATATCCTGTATGTCGAATGTTCATACATTTTATATACATGATTTGGATAGACATTAAAATATGTAATATGTATATTCATTGATGTATTTTGTATGTACATTTTACATACACTATATATCTTATCGTACGTAATATCTATACATGTACATGTATACAGAATATTCTAGAATGTTAAAGACAAAACTCTTGTACAGATAGAGCGGACTAAACTGAGTTGAAAAGTCTTCTAAAGTCCAATCCTTTTGCAATTTTCGTAATAGTTAATGAGTTATTAAATGTAAAAAATCGGAAGGAGGGAAAATGCGGTGCGCGAGACGTGCGAATGGCAATAGAAACATGGGCAGAAAGTCCGCGCTCACATCTCGCGCAACGCGCTGTCTATCCCTTCTTCTGATTTTTATCAATTAATAACTCGTTAATTATTGCAAAAATTGCAAAATGGGAGAAGACTTTTCAACTTAGTTTAGTCTGCTCTATCTGCATACGAACTTTGTCTCAAACCTTCTGGGACACCCTATGCGTGTGTATATACATATACAAATACACACACACACACACACACACACACACACACACATATATACATATATATTAATGATATCAAACGTATATACGTATATACATAATAAATATATATATATATATATATATATATATATATATATATATTTGGCATCAAATATTGTATATACATATTGAATACATCGGTGAATATACATGTTGTGTATTATTATGTATATTCAAATTATATATATGTAATGTATATACATTAAATGTTGTGCACTGTATATACGTATGAAGTACATTAATGAATATATATATAATGTACCATAATGTATATTCAAATTATATGTATGTAATGTATATACATTAAATGTTGTGCACTGTATATACGTATGAAATACATTAATGAATATATATATAATGTACTATAATGTATATTCAAATTATATATATGTAATGTATATACATTAAATGTTGTGCACTGTATATACGTATGAAATACATTAATGAATATACATATAATGTACCATAATGTATATTCAAATTATATATATGTAATGTATATACATTAAACGTTGTGCACTGTATATACGTATGAAATACGTTAATGAATATACATATAATGTACCATTATGTATATTCAAACCAAGCATATGAAATGTACATTCATTCTACATACAGGATATTATTTTCACGTAATGGAGAAAAAATGCATATACATAGAATATCTAATGTTATGTGGGAATATTGAGAAACGTCAAACGAATTAGCAAAACATGAAATAACGTAATTTTACTTTAATAAAACGTGAATTAATAGTGATTTTACTTTAATAAAACGTGAATTAAAGAACGTAAATCTTGTATGCGTAATGGGGGAGGGAGGAATAAAATAATCGACAATACATATATGTGTAAATAATATGCGTTTATTTTTTATGGTTATGCCACCAATTAAATAGCTTGAATACATTTTGCATTGCACAATTGGATACATGTTTATGGCAACGTAAAGTATGTGTAGCGTCCATCTTTTTCAACGATTCCACGTCTTCGTAGTGCTCGTCGAGGCTCTCGATGTAAACATCGTCTCTCGCATCGTCCAGGAGCAAATCCCGCAGCCATTCTCGTTTCTCAAGTCCCTTTACGTATACGATGGGTGAGTTTTCGCTCTCCGTCACATCCCGCAACGCCTTTGTAATCATGTTTCTAGCCGTGAAGTACGGAATCGTTCCGTGATCATTGCGCCAATGCAATCTGTGATGTTTCACCTCCAACCAGGATACGTTTTTTCTATCCGCTTTGCTGAGAAAATGCCATGGCTCGGAGCTTCCAAATATATAATGAGTGAGAATATATCCGTCTCTGAGAGCGGCAAATTCTTTCACGACGAAAGAGTTTCTCCCGACGACGAAACCTTGCAGATCCACGAACGTTGGTGTTGACATGGTTGCAGACATGACTGATTTATGTCGAAGAGCGGGAAGTTGTAGATTTTATATCGCTCCCCTCTCCAATGTCATATTTAGGTGATTTTGCGCACAATGTTGGTCAATGGGTTGTACTGAACTACGCGATCGTGCAAAATGAGGCAATAGGCAGTAGTACTTGCAGGTATATTTTCACTACAATCGAATTCTATGCGTACATCCACAGTGGCGCTCTTGATCGATTCGTTCTGTCGCGAGCAATCAATGATCACAAATGGTCCTTTCGTTAAAAATGTGCCTAGTGTGGAAAGCACTTCTTGGCTCTCGGATCCGTAATAAGAATTACGAAAACGTGAATACATGTCATAAAGCAGAGCGTATCTTTTTTTGTTAAAGTCTAGATTCAGATCATCATATGGATAATAATCAGAATTTAGATAGAGCTTTACGTTGGTCAGATTACAGTGGTCGAATACGTTAGCATCTTGAGACATGGTATTCTTTCGGCCAGTCTGCAGAGCGAAGATAACGTATTGCGGTTTTTCCAGTTGAGTCGCAGTTTGGACGGCCCATGAATGCTTGGTTGTGCTCTGCAGTAACGGAAACTCGTACAGATCCCACGAGCGAAAACCCATGTTGAAGTATCGCCTGCTTTCCAAAACCCGTAGCATGGACAATTTATTGACTTCATTTAACATAACGTGAGGCATTCGCCACTGTACTTTTAATAATTCGATTTTTGGCTCCGTCGTCGAATCTCCCATGAGGCAATTGTTGTCATTGCGCGATCATAATAGAATCAATTCGTGACGAGCGTTGATAACTACATGTTTGTAATCCTCACAAAATCTCAGCAACATGTAGAGCGGTACGCAAAAATTAAAGTTTCCTTCCGGCATGCTGGATCCAACGTCCCATCCAGCATTTATCAAGATCAATGATTTGTCGTACGTTAGCGACGCATAGTTCTTGAGCGTGCTGGCTATTCCAACATTTCTGCTGCGATCAATCTCCATTGATCGCAGCAGAAATGTTGGAATAGCCAGCATTGAGTTCGTATCGAATTTCGTCAAACATAAATGCTACGCAATTATTTGTAAGAACATTCGCCGCCGACGTGGCTGCCGCCGACGTAGCCGCCGACGTGGCCGCCGCATCATTGTTCTTCTTCTTCTTCAATATTCCTTCGATGTATAGAAAACTTTCGCACGGCAACGTGTACAGATCCTGTTGTTGGTTGAGTATCCTTATCTCGTCGTTGTATCCGAACGTTGTATTAGCATACGGGTTGTACATGTGAGTCTCGATCCTTGATAATGCGATCATCAAAGATCGGTTCACCCTCGATGTTCAAGATGTCAACCATTTTAGATGTTTCGCACGGCGAATCCCAAAGATTTAAAAAATTCAACGTTCGACGCGTTGAGTTTCTTTTTCTCGCTACAACCGGATGACCGGATATTGCCAAATGTCGATGTCGTTGTTCTCGTGACGATCGCGTTAGCTCTGACGTTCTTTGCGTTTGATTCGTTCAACACGAGCATCTCACGCCCGGGTTATCGCTGTCGCCGTCGCACGTGCAGTCTGACAGTAATCTCCTCTCCTCGAAAATCGAGCAGTCGACCGTTTTGATCGACGCGTATCGTTAGATCCGTAATGCTCCGTACGATGATCGGCAGATAAATGATCTGCGCCGGCGTTTCCGATATCTTATCCTGGTGGCACGTTCGGTGAAAATTCATGTATCGTGTGCACACGCTTGCTGTTGCTGTACGCGCCCGCGGTCACGTTGCATTCTATGCGGATAACGTTCACGTTCATAATGTTAATCGGCATGTCCGATTCGTACCATTTTTGCGGCTGCAATATACGATTTGACGAAAATCCCAGCAGCGATCGTATGTTGTTGAGCTTGTTAAAGTTTACTCTAAAGACACATTTTATCTCGCTCCTCATCGTATTGTAATTTGCGCGCATCATTATTGGATATTCTCCATCCTCGTAATCGTCATGCGTTTCAATATGTTCACCGTGTTTCGACAAAATTGCGCGTTTCAGAAACTTGTTTATGTCTTGTAGTTCATACGATCCCTCGGGAATTGTAATTTCCACATCATCTTTATGAAAGTAAAATTTATTGTTCGAGGCGTTCACATTCGTATGATAAGTCTCAAAATCCATTAGACCGAGCTCGTAGTCGTCATCGCTCAAATCTATGGCTGGAGAGTAGTTTACTGCGAGAACGTTGCTCTTACCGCTCAGTGTGAATGTCAACGACATGATGGAAAAACTGCTTAGCGTATACTGAGTCCTCGCAACGGCTCGTCAAGCTTTAAATTCGCGCGCGTCCACCGTTTGGAGAAACCGCAGGCACATCTGGCCGCAGATGCTCTGATCGTAGGTTTGATAGGACGTTCGACTGTATTCTATCACGCAGTTCTCGAAATAACGCACCAGTTCTCTTGGCGGCCGAAGATTACTAAAACTGTCGAAATATACCACGCGATCTCTCCTCTTTGCGTATGCCACCCAATGAGTGCCGGGGCCCGTTGCGTTGTCCAGATTCACAATACCGCTCTCGTTTCGACGTGCACCGCTTATCGGTAATGAATCACGCATGAAAACGCCTCTAAAGTATGGTACGCACATACGCCTCGCCAATTGATCCAACTGTACGTTCGTCGTCACACCCGCAGGTATTTTTAACGTCTCTTCGAATTTTTTTTTTCTTCTCTTTACAACGCCCTGTCCGCGTTTGTATGGAACGAGATAGAGTCCACGACCCTCCACCGCGCGATTATGACGCTGCAGCTCCTCGAGTTGGCGTCGCACGGCTTTGCTGTCGTTCACCGCCTTTGCCACACTGGCCGCTCCACCGATCAGAGATCCGAGCGCGCCCAACATTGGCAGAATCGAAAGTATACCGCCGCGTTTCGCTACCGGAAGTATCCGTTTTTTCTTCGCCGTTGTCTTCTTCTTTTTCTTCGTTTTCGTACCCATACCGATCTTCGTCTTGCCTTTCATCGCTGCCCAGACAGTAGCGGCGGCTGCTCTCTCACCCAGAATAGAATCTTTCGCGACGATGCGTTTTCGCGCTTTCTCGGCGAGTATTTTGTCCGCCGCGTGTCTCTCGATAAGATCGTTGCTCCGAGAATACGCTATGTCGTGCTCGCGGCACGCCGCGTCCAGTGGATTTATACCTCGATCACCTCTCGCCAAACGTTTCTCCAAGTCAGTTCCCGGACCGCAAAACTGATAGCCAGGGATGTGTAATTCAAAGGGAAGCGCGTTTATCGCACTATTGATCAAACTGCCACCACTTTTTACCGATTGGCTACGCAACGGGCCCCGGCACTCATTGGATGGCATACGCAAAGAGGAGAGATCGCGTGGTATATTTCGACAGTTTTGGTAATCTTCGGCAGCCAAGAGAACTGGTGCGTTATTTCGAGAACTGCGTGATAGAATACAATCGAACGTCCTATCAAACCTACGATCAGAGCATCTGCGGCCAGATGTGCCTGCGGTTTCTCCAAACGGTGGACGCGCGCGAATTTAAAGCTTGACGAGCCGTTGCGAGGACTCAGTATACGCTAAGCAGGTTTTCCATCATGTCGTTGACATTCACACTGAGCGGTAAGAGCAACGTTCTCGCAGTAAACTACTCTCCAGCCATAGATTTGAGCGATGACGACTACGAGCTCGGTCTAATGGATTTTGAGACTTATCATACGATAGCGAATGTGAACGCCTCGAACAATAAATTTTACTTTCATAAAGATGATGTGGAAATTACAATTCCCGAGGGATCGTATGAACTACAAGACATAAACAAGTTTCTGAAACGCGCAATTTTGTCGAAACACGGTGAACATATTGAAACGCATGACGATTACAAGGATGGAGAATATCCAATAATGATGCGCGCAAATTACAATACGATGAGGAGCGAGATAAAATGTGCCTTTAGAGTAAACTTTAACAAGCCCAACAACATAGGATCGCTGCTGGGATTTTCGTCGAATCGTATATTGCAGCCGCAAAAATGGTACGAGTCGGACATGCCGATTAACATTATGAACGTGAACATTATCCGCATAGAATGCAACGTGACCGCGGGCGCGTACAGCAACAGCAAGCGCGTGCACACGATACATGAATTTTCAGCGAACGTGCCACCAGGATATAAGATATCGGAAACGCCGGCGCAGATCGTTTATCTGCCGATCATCGTACGGAGCATTACGGATCTAACGATACGCGTCGTCGATCAAAACGGTCGACTGCTCGATTTTCGAGGAGAGGAGATTACTGTCAGACTGCACGTGCAACGGCGACAGCGATAACCAGGACGTGAGATGCTCGTGTTGAACGAATCAAACGCAAAGAACGTCAGAGCTAACGCGATCGTCACGAGAACAACGACATCGACATTTGGCAATATCCAGTCATCCGGTTGTAACGAGAAAAAGAAACTCAACGCATCGAACGTTGAATTTTTAAAATCTTTGGGATTCGCCGTGCGAAACATCTAAAATGGTTGACATCTTGATCATCGAGGGTGAACTGATCTTTGATGATGGCATTATCAAGATCGAGACTCACACGTACAACCCGTACGCTAATACAACGTTCGGATACAAGACGAGATAAGGATACCCATACAACAACAGGATCTGTACACGTTGCCGTGCGAAAGTTTTCTATACATCGAAGGAATATTGAAGAAGAAGAACAATGATGCGGCGGCCACATCGGCGGCGAATGTTCTTACAAATAATTGCGTAGCATTTATGTTTGACGAAATTCGATACGAACTCAATGGTGTGGAGATTGATCGCAGCAGAAATGTTGGAATATCCAGCACGCTCAAGAACTATGCGTCGCTAACGTACGACAAATCATTGATCTTGATAAATGCTGGATGGGACGTTGGATCCAGCTTGCCGGAAGGAAACTTTAATTTTTGCGTACCGCTCTACATGTTGCTGGGGTTTTGTGAGGATTACAAACATGTGGTTATCAACGCTCGTCACGAATTGATTCTAATACGATCGAGCAATGACAACAATTGCCTCATGGGAGATTCGACGACGGAGCCAGAAATCGAATTATTCAAAGTACAGTGGCGAATGCCTCACGTTATGTTAAATGAAGTCAATAAATTGTCCATGCTACGGGCTTTGGAAAGCGGGCGATACTTCAACATAGGTTTTCGTTCGTGGGATCTGTACGAGTTTCCGCTACTGCAGAGCACAACCAAGCATTCATGGGCCGTCAGAACTGCGACTCAATTGGAAAAACCGCGATACGTTATCTTCGCTCTGCAGACTGGCCGAAAGAATACCATGTCTCAAGATGCTAGCTTATTCGGCCACTGTAATCTGACCAACATAAAGCTCTATCTAAATTCTGATTATTATCCATATGATAATCTGAATCTAGACTTTAAGAAAAAAAGATACGCTCTGCTTTATGTATTCACGTTTTCGTAATTCTTATTACGGATCCGAGAAGTGCTTTTCACCCTAGGCACATTTTTAACGAAAGGAGCATTTGTGGTCATTGATTGCTCGCGACAGAACGAATCGATCAAGAGCGCCACTGTGGATGTACGCATAGAATTCGATTGCAGTGAAAATATACCTGCAAGTACTACTGCCTATTTCCTCATCTTGCACGATCGCGTAGTTCAGTACAACCCGTTGACCAACATTGTTCGCAAAATCACCTAAATACGACGTTGGAGAGGGGAGCGATATAAAATCTACAACTTCCCGCTCTTCGACATAAATCAGTCATGTCTGCAACCATGTCAACACCAACGTTCGTGGATCTGCAAGGTTTCGTCGTTGGGAGAAATTCCTTCGTCGTGAAAGAATTTGCAGCTCTCAGAGACGGATATATTCTCACTCATTATATATTTGGAAGCTCCGAGCCATGGCATTTTCTCAGCAAAGCGGATAGAAAACACGTATCCTGGTTGGAGGTGAAACATCACAGATTGCATTGGCGCGATGATCACGGAACGATTCCGTACTTCACGGCTAGAGACATGATTACAAAGGCGTTGCGGGATGTGACGGAGAGCGAAAACTCACCCATCGTATACGTAAAGGGACTTGAGAAACGAGAATCGCTGCGGGATTTGCTCCTGGACGATGCGAGAGACGATGTTTATATCGAGAGCCTCGACGAGCACTACGAAGACGTGGAATCGTTGAAAAAGATGGACGCTACACATACTTTACGTTGCCATAAACATGTATCCAATTGTGCAATGCAAAATGTATTCAAGCTATTTAATTGGTGGCATAACCATAAAAAATAAACGCATATTATTTACACATATATGTATTGTCGATTATTTTATTCCTCCCTCCCCCATTACGCATACAACATTTACGTTCTTTATATTAATTCACGTTTTATTAAAGTAAAATCACGTTATTTCATGTTTTGCTAATTCGTTTGACGTTTCTCAATATTCTGTTAATAATCACTCGATGTTTCTCGATGTATGATAGATGTATGCTAGATGTATGTGAGATGTATGTGAAATGTGTAAGATGTATGTTAGATGTTTCTCGATGTATGTGAGACGTATGTGAGATGTTTCTCGATGTATGCTAGATGTATTAGACACGTATGTGAGATGTTTCTCGATGTATGCTAGATGTATTAGACACGTATGTGAGATGTTTCTCGATGTATGCTAGATGTATGTGAGATGTTTCTCGATGTATGTGAGACGTATGTGAGATGTATGTGAGATGTTTCTCGATGTATGTGAGACGTATGTGAGATGTTTCTCGATGAATGCGAGATGTATGTGAGATGTATGTAAGATGTATGTGAGACGTATGTGAGAAGTTTCTCGATGTATGCTAGATGTATGTAAGATGTTTCTCGATGTATGTTAGATGTATGTGAATCGTATGTGAGATGTATGTAAGATGTTTCTCGATGTATGTGAGACGTATGTGAGATATTTCTCGATGTATGCTAGATGTATGTGAGATGTTTCTCGATGTATGTTAGATGTATGTGAGATGTATGTGAGACGTATGTGAGATGTTTTTCGATGTATGCTAGATGTATGTGAGATGTTTCTCGATGTATGTGAGACGTATGTGAGATGTATGTGAGATGTTTCTCGATGTATGTGAGACGTATGTGAGATGTTTCTCGATGAATGCGAGATGTATGTGAGATGTATGTAAGATGTATGTGAGACGTATGTGAGAAGTTTCTCGATGTATGCTAGATGTATGTAAGATGTTTCTCGATGTATGTTAGATGTATGTGAATCGTATGTGAGATGTATGTAAGATGTTTCTCGATGTATGTGAGACGTATGTGAGATATTTCTCGATGTATGCTAGATGTATGTGAGATGTTTCTCGATGTATGTTAGATGTATGTGAGATGTATGTGAGACGTATGTGAGATGTTTTTCGATGTATGCTAGATGTATGTGAGATGTTTCTCGATGTATGTGAGACGTATGTGAGATGTATGTGAGATGTTTCTCGATGTATGTGAGACGTATGTGAGATGTTTCTCGATGTATGCGAGATGTATGTGAGATGTATGTAAGATGTATGTGAGATGTTTCTTTCGACGTCTTTTCACGTTATTTAGTTGGTCTTTCACGTTGTCCTCCAGATCGCGCTTAAAACATTAATCCCCTCCCTTATTCTTTCAAAATGTCGACTATTGTCACGTATATGCGATTTACGCAGTTAATTTTACGCGATCAGTGTTGCATCAACCGCATGTATCAACGGATCGCTTCTTATAACCGAGAAAAATGTACTCCGTCGAAGAGAACAGCGGCAATCGCGCGATGAACTATTACGTGCCGATTCAGGATGATGAAACTTTATCGTGTCAGAAGAAAAAATCTAACAAGTAAGTATAGAGCTTCCTATTTTATATATTGTAAATTATATTATTTTGAAACAAATTTCATTATTTTTCTACAGCATTTCGTTGGAGCGTCGTGCGGTTCGTGTACTGAGCAGACGATACGCGCTAACAGCCACGGGATACAAATTCCTCGAAATTGGCATCAATGTGGGCCCACCGAGCTATGTGGAGATCGTCGTGGGAGATAATCGTGGAAACGAGATGATTCTGTTTCTCGAAACGTGGAGAAAATTCTACGAGCAGCGATGGAACATTCAAAAATTCCTTCGGAACGACCATAAGGATACCAGCAGTTCTATGAGCATTGAACCGCTAACGATCAGCGCTTGCGCGATTAATAATGTTAAACTCGTACGTCTCGAATCTTTGAACGTACGTTTGACGACGACTGAATCGACGTTGTTCTCCATGTTTAATCTGGATCGGTGCATCTATTTAGCATTTGAGCAGTTATTTAAAAATGTTGGTTCGGTTGATGTAAAGTTTACGCAATTTTCGCATATCGCGTCCACTGCGACGGATCCTAAAGAGGTATCAAATATGATTCGCGATGCTTTCGATAAGCATCAGCTCGTCGATTGCGAGCTGGCTTTAGTTTTTAGTACATAAGAAAAAATATGTATAAACGTATGTGAAAATTTAGAATAAAATGTTTAAATGAAAATCTGAAACGTTATATCGTTAATTTGTATCCCTCCCTTTCCTTTCCTATTTTAGAATAATAAGAATAAGAATGAGAAAAAATAATAAAAGAATAAAATAAGAAATTAATAAAAGGATAAAATAAGAAAAAATAATAAAAAAGAATAAAATAAGAAAAAATAAAAAAAGCGTATAAAGAGCGGGCGAGCGAGCGAATGGGTGGGTATGCGAGATGCATGGGGGAACGGAAGCGATGGAGCGAGAAAAGATGAGAAGCGGGGTGGGGAGCGAGAGAAGATGGAAAGTGGGAGCGAGAAAAAATCCTTCACGCAGTCGTAGGACCCACAGCCGTAGGGCTTCTAATACACATCCCCTCCACCACGGATTCCCTCTCCGTAGTTGTATGTCCATGCCCATGGAGTATCCCCGTACATGCTGCGCTTTCAAAATAATGTATCGTTTATAAATGTGAAATAATTAGTTTTTATTCCTTTCACAATTTTTTACATTTAAAATAAATTAAAAGAATATTGAAGCATCAGTAGTAGATTGCGCGAGGTAGTGCTTGGCTATGTTCGAGCTACGGTTGGCGACAGCGCTTCCTAAAAAAGAAAAAAAAATACTTGAAAAATTTCCGAATATTCACTATGTGACGGTTATACCGTCACATACCTAAGAAATATAAAGGTAGCAAACAATAACGCGCAGGGACTTAGTTCGTTATTTTCGAAACGTCGAAAAACATATTTTGCTAATTGGTAGGCAAACACGCGTCAAAAGAAAGCGAGGAAATAAATAGAGACGCGGGGCCGAGAGCGTGGCCTTTTTCCTGCGGACCGTCTCCGCGAACGTAAGATTTTATTTCTGTGACTCGATCGGACTTTGGCTGTATAATCGCGAATAAAGACTGTCATCATCAAACGGGGTCGTTCATTGCGACTACCTATCCCACGCATTCCTCCCGCGACACAACCTATCCTGCACATAACTAAAGTGGTGACGGCCCGATCGCGAATTCGCTGTTTTATTTTATTGAACTGACATAATTAGTGACGAACTTTGAGACAATTGTAAGCTCGCGACCGGGAGTGAGTGTACAGACAGTGAGTGCAGAGACAGTGATGGTGGTCACGCATGACGATATGCCGGGACAGCGACGAGAGGAGTCCGGCGCGCTTGGCCAGCCTCTGCTACCGCCGACGCAACAACAGCCGCCGCCGATGCAGCCAATGATCATGGAGCAGCCGGGATTTTTTATGCCAGGGCCCGAGGTGAGCCGTGTCGGGATGCGAATGCCGGAGTTTACGCCGGCGGATCCGGAACTCTGGTTCAGTATAGTTGATCGTAGCTTCCAAGCCGCCGGAATAACGATTGACGCTACGAAATTCGGGTACGCGTTGACGGCTATCGGCCCGCGTTGCACGGCCGAAGTGCGCGATATAATTTTGAATCCGCCCGCAGAACGAGCGTACGAGACGTTGAAGACGGAGTTAATTAAGCGGCTTAGCTTATCGCAGGAGCACAAAACGCGAAGACTTCTCGAACACGAGGAGATCGGCGACAGAAAACCGTCGCAATTTTTAAGGCATCTCCGCAATCTCGCCGGGAACGTGGTTGGCGACAAAGTTTTGCGAACGATTTGGCTGAGCCGGTTGCCGGCGTATATTCAGCCGCATTTAGTAACACGCACGGCGGACACAAACGAACAGTTGGCGGACATCGCGGACGCAATCGTGGAGGCAACTCGCGCACCCGCGTTTCAGGTGGCGGAGGCGGCTCGATCGGTTGCGCTTCCAAGTCAGAGCGCGAACGACTTGGTTTCGTTGGAGCAAAAATTAGAGTTGAGGCTGGCCCAAATGAGGTTGGCCATGCAGCAGGAAATGGCCGAACAATTGACAGCCATTCGAAGGTCCATCGAGGCCATTGGCGAAGGACGCTCGCGAGAGAGCCGCGGAAGAGATCGCTCGCGCTCGCGTTCGCGTGACGGAGCAAGGGCGCGTTCAAGAGGCCGCGAACAACCAACAAGCGGCATGTGCTGGTATCACTGGCAATTCGGCCAGGATGCCAGACAGTGCAGAGCACCCTGCTCGGCCCAGCAGCAGCAGGGAAACGCGACAACCAGTCGCTGATGGCGGCGAGCGAACCGGGTCAGCATACGCGTCGCCTTTTCGTGACAGACGCGAAAACGAAGGTAGTTTTTTTGGTAGACACGGGCGCGGACATTTGCGTGTACCCCCGGAAGATGGTCCGAGGGCCACGTCAGAAATCGGCCTATGAACTTTCGGCGGCGAATGGTACCGTCATTAATACATACGGAACGCATACGTTAATTTTAAACTTTGGACTGAGGCGCGTATTTACGTGGAGATTCGTGATTGCGGATGTGTCGAAGCCAATTATCGGCGCTGATTTTCTCGCGCATTACGGTCTTATGGTAGATCTACGAAACGCTCGCCTTATCGATCAAATGACAAATTTGACCGCGCCGGGACGGTGCATTCGTTGCAACGCGCCGAGTGTTAAGACGGTGACGGGGACGACGCCGTACCATCGCCTATTGGAGCGATATCCGGACGTAACGAGGCCGGAAGGACGGCCGGAAGGACGGCCGAAAGAAACGAAACACGCGACGCGACATTATATTGAAACGACCCCAGGAGCACCTGTAGCGTGCAAAGCACGCAGACTCGCGCCGGATCGGTTAGCGGCGGCAAAAAGAGAGTTCCGGAAGATGGTAGAAATCGGAGTCGCGCGACCTTCTAAGAGTTGCTGGTCGGCACCTTTACACCTTGTGCCGAAGAAGGACGAGGAATGGCGACCTTGCGGTGATTACCGCGCATTGAACGCACGAACGATTCCGGACCGATACCCGGTGCGACATATTCAGGACTTTGCGCAGGCACTACAGGGAAAAAGCGTGTTCACGACGATCGACCTGGTGCGCGCGTATCACCAGATCCCGGTAGCGGAGCGGGACATCCCGAAGACGGCGATTACTACGCCGTTTGGCATGTTCGAATTCCCGTACATGTCATTCGGCCTACGGAACGCGGCACAGACTTTTCAACGCTTTATAGACGAGGTTCTGCGCGACCTCGACTTTTGTTACGCGTACATCGATGATATCCTCGTCGCGTCGTCATCGGAGGATGAGCACATGAGCCATTTGAAAATATTGTTCGAGAGATTGCAGGAATTCGGAGTCGTAATAAATCCCGCGAAATGCACATTCGGACGAGCGGAGGTGCAATTTCTGGGATACCTAGTATCGGGCGAGGGAACGCGACCGTTGCCGGAGCGTGTCAAGGCAATCGAAGAGTACCAGACGCCGAAAACCGCGAAGGAGCTACGAAGATATCTAGGCATGCTGAATTTCTACCGGAGATTCGTGCCAAAAGCTGCCGAAACTTTAGCGCCGTTGAACGATCTCCTCAAGGGCAACGGAAAAGGAAAAGCACCGTTGGCTTGGTCGCCACAAGCACAAAGCGCATTCGAGACGTCGAAGAAGTGTTTAGCGCAGGCTGCACTTCTGGCACACCCGAAGATCGATGCATAGCTCGCTGTATTTACTGACGCGTCCGAACAGAGCGTCGGAGCGGCAATACAACAGCGAAGCAAGGACGGTTGGGAACCTTTAGCCTTCTTCTCGAAGAAACTAAGCCCAACCGAAGCGAAGTACAGTGCCTTCGACAGAGAATTGCTAGCGGTATATTTGGCGGTTAAATATTTTCGGCACATGTTAGAGGCACGCGCGTTCGCAATTTACACGGACCACAAGCCGCTGATCTACGCGTTCCGTCAAAAGCCGGAGAAGAGTACGTCGCGTCAATTCCGGCATCTAGATTTTATAGGCCAATTTACGACCGACATTCGGCACGTGTCGGGCGATGAAAACGTGGTAGCCGACGCGCTTTCGAGAATCGAGGAGCTGAACTCGCCCTTGGACTACGCCGCACTAGCGAAAGCGCAAAAGAACGACGAAGAGCTCGAGCGATATTTGCAAAAGGAATCTGCTTTGAAGCTCGGAAAAGTAGAGATTCCCGACACAGGAGTGGCGATATATTGCGACACGGCAATGTCAACGCCACGACCTTTCTTAACAAGGCCATTCCGGCGGGCTGCTTTTAATGCAATTCATAATTTGGCTCATCCAGGTATCAAGGCGACGGGCAAACTCGTAGCGCAACGCTACGTCTGGCCGTCGATGAACTCTGACTGCCGTGACTGGGCTCGTGCATGTGTGCCCTGCCAGCGATCGAAGGTGTCTCGACACGTATCGGCGCCTCTCGGAAGATTCGCCGTTCCATCCAGCCGCTTCGAACATGTCCATCTGGACATTATCGTTATGCCAGTATCAGAGGGCATGCGATACTGTCTCACGTGCGTGGACCGTTTCACGCGATGGCCGGAGGCGATCCCCATAAGGGACCAAGAGGCGGAGACGGTTGCAAGGGCGTTTTACGAAGGATGGATCTGCCGATTCGGGACACCGTTGCGAATGACAACGGATCAGGGGCGCCAGTTCGAGTCACGCCTGTTCCGGCAACTGAGTGACCTCACCGGGGCACAGCACTTTCGAACGACAGCATACCACCCGCAGGCGAATGGCATGTTTGAACGGTTTCACCGCCAACTCAAGGCGGCTATCAAATGCCATGAGAACTGCCGCTGGACCGAGGTGTTGCCTACTGTCCTGCTCGGAATTAGAGCAGTTTGGAAGGAGGACGTGCAGGCGACCGCGGCTGAGTTGGTCTACGGACAGGCGTTGCGTCTGCCGGGCCAATTTTTGAATCGACGTGCAGAGGACGAGAGCCGCCGGGATGCCGCTGACTTCGTGAAGGAGCTGCGAAGGCAGTTCGAGGAGTTGCGGCCGATCGAGGGAACGCAGCACGGAGGGCGACGGTCTTTCGTATTCAAAGACCTAGCCACGGCCGAGCAGGTGTTCGTGCGACGTGACGGGGCCAAAGAAAATGCTGCAGGCTCCGTATGACGGGCCGTACAGAGTCATTAGCCGGGACGAGAAAATTTTCGTCGTGCTCGTGCACGGCGAAAAAGTAAACATTTCAATCGATCGTCTAAAGCCCGCATATATTATTTCAGATTGTGAGCCAGCAGAGCTGGCAAATAGAGACGAGGTCAAGGACGACCCGAGACGAGTCGAGCGAGCGCTACTGGACGGAGAATCGAGACGGACGATGACGAGAGCGGGAAGAAAAATCCGATTCCCCGATCGTTTCCAGGCAGGCCTATAACGGAGGATCGAGTCGCCGTCGGCAGTCGATGCCTGAGCGTCGGAATCCAAGGCCGGGACTAAGTTAATTATAATAACGATAAATTATATTAGTTTGGCGAGAGTCCTCGATCTAATGTTAACGCGTCGATCACACTTATATACAATTATTTATTTATTATTTTACCGCACCGACCACATTTATACATATTTATTTATTTAGTTTTTTTTTTATCGCACTGACTACATTTATATACATCATTACGTTTACGGCATTGACAACATTTATATACATCTTTACGTTTTACTTAATTTATTTAATTTAATTGATCTATTAATTTATTAATTCGGTGCAACGACTTAGGCGAAAATCCTCAGCAACCACGAGAGCATTTCTTTTCTTGCTTCATTGATTTTTTTTTTATCGCACTATTGGCATAGCACTGGCAGGGGGGTACTGTGGCGGTTATACCGTCACATACCTAAGAAATATAAAGGTAGCAAACAATAACGCGCAGGGACTTAGTTCGTTATTTTCGAAACGTCGAAAAACATATTTTGCTAATTGGTAGGCAAACACGCGTCAAAAGAAAGCGAGGAAATAAATAGAGACGCGGGGCCGAGAGCGTGGCCTTTTTCCTGCGGACCGTCTCCGCGAACGTAAGATTTTATTTCTGTGACTCGATCGGACTTTGGCTGTATAATCGCGAATAAAGACTGTCATCATCAAACGGGGTCGTTCATTGCGACTACCTATCCTACGCATTCCTCCCGCGACGCAACCTATCCTGCACATAACTAAAACTACATTCGATAAAACGCGTTCGTAATAAAAAAGGATACATACCTTATTACTTTGATGACGATGGCTTAGATCTTGAAAATTTTATTTACCATATTTCTTCTTCGACGGTGATGAATTTGGCGATGTTAGAGGACGGTATCCTTGGCGTTCGACCGATTTCTTATGAACATAATCTTTCATTTTCTCCCACGGTCGCGACGATTGATTCGGTGATATCGCGGGTTTGTACCCATCGTCCTTGCCCGATTTTCGATGAATAAAATCTTTCATTTTCTCCCACGGTCGCGACGATGATTGACTCGATGGTATCATGTGTGTTTTGTACCCCTCGCCCTTGTCTGATTTCTGAGGAATACACTCACGTACTCGCGATGATGATTGACTCGGTGGTATCAAGTATGTTTTGTATCCCTCGCCCTTGCCCGATTTCTGAGGCATACATTCCTGTATTCGATCCATATTGATTTTCTCTCTCACACAGCTTGTAACAAATTGAAGCTGGTGAGTAAAAGAATGAAACTTTATGTGTCGCAAAAATTCTTATCACATGTGCACTCTCGAAAAAAAAAGAATATTATAAATTTAACATTATAAATTTAACATTATAAATTTTAGCAGCCCGAGATGGGCGCTCGAAAAATTTTGAAAAGATAGTTTTATCCTTGTAATGTATTGTTCATATTATTAAAATACAATACAAGGGTAGGTATTTCAAACTTGGGCCTGCCAAAAAAAAATTTATGACGGTCATAAAAGCGCTTTCACTCCTGTGACGTCATCCCCACCACTCCCGTGACGTCATACCCCCGCGCGCTCCGAGAACCCCCGCGCCCCGCACCCCGCTCGTTGCCCCTGTTAGAATTATAGTAATATAATAGTTAGAACTCTCCTATCTATCCTACTTATTACTAAAATTTATTATAAATATGTATATTACAAAACTATGTCATAGATTTATTATAATAATAAGAAACTTTACTGAGTCAATGAATAATGTAATTGAATCATGCATTGGATTTTATTATTATTAATGTATGTAATTATTAATTTAATGAATGATTTCCTTACTTTATAAAATCATGTTTTTGATATTATAAAATGATACTATTGACTACTACATTGTAATAATAAATATTATCATAGAATTATTAAAAAGCTTTTGTTAAGGTAATGAATTTTTTTATAGATTAATGAAAAAACATTTATTAAAATTATTATTTATTTATTAGTCGTTAATAATATAAGTGAATACATTTATATTATATTTGAACATATTCGAATATATTTTATATTTTTAATAGTATTAGTAATAATATTAATTATATTTCGAGCCTCGTTCTCGAGATTACACATGTAGTTTCCTTTCTTATCCACTAGATGCCACAAGTTTTAGAGTGAGAAAGAAGGCGGCCCGCCACGACGCCCTCCTATCACGCGACGATTCCATTCTTCATTCCTTTTCTTTGTGCGCTGGAAGCCGCACGTTAGAGTGAGTTACAGCAAATTATAAGAGTTTACTGTACCTGAATTATGGAATTATATCAGAAATCACGATGTCAAGTAAACGAAAAGTGGAAGAAATCGAATATTTACACAAGAAGTGGCAAAAATTGCAGATAAGAAAACAATACACTACGATTAATAAGATCGCCTTCTTAGGTTAGATTCGCAAATAGTTGGATAGCTAACGAACTTGCACAAGAGGCAAGGCAGGTTAGTCTGTGTTCAATGAGCTTGCACGAGAGGTAAGACATATTGAAACAAGCAAAAACTTGATACAAAAAAAAAATTGTTCGCGAGAAAGATTCGCGGTTCAATGAGCTTGCACGAGAGGCAAGACATATTGAAACAAGCGAAATCTAGATACAAAAAGGATAGTTCGCGAGAAAAATTCGCGGTAAAATCGAAAAATATTCTGCAAAAGTCAACGCCAAGCCGATAGGCTATTGTTTCCTATTGAGTTTGCACAAGTGGCAGAACATAATAGGAACAGATAATAGAAGCATGTATATGTATATATATTATTATTGCATAGATCAAGGAGATGGAGACGTATTAGCAGAAAAGGAGAATGCACCATTAGATAAAACAGAAACAATAGATCAAGAAATACTAGAAGTATTGGGCGAAGATCCTCAAAGATCGAAGGCATTGGATATCGAACTACATGAATCCTACGTTGGAACTATTGGATCATCCATGGAATAGAAAAGAAGCTTAAAGAAGAACTAACAGAAAAATACGCCAGGTCAATCGAGTTCGACGCGCCAAAATTACACGCGGAAATCTCGGCGTTATTAACTGAAACGGCTATAAAAAGAGACGGTTTCATGGTGAAAAATCAAAATTGGCTGGATCAGCTTTAACTGCGATTGGTTCGGCGCTAACGGCCGAAGAAGACGTCGAGAAGTTAGTGCTGGTGCAAAGACTCAACGAAGCAGCAAAGCTAATTATGGGTATTCACTATAATGAGACGGAATCACGGAAAGCATTTATATACCCCGGCGTAAAAATTCAATTCAAGAATATGCTGAAGAATACAAAGACAGACAGTCTGTTATTCGGTGCTAACTTAGGTGAGAAGATTAAAGAGTCAAAGAATATAGAGAGATTGTCACAAAATGTAAAAAATCAGCCGATCCCAAAAGCTACGACTCAATTTCGAAATACGAAGTATTTAAACTGGAAGGGCCTGCAGGCAAGGAGGCCGCTTGCCAATCGGGCAGGCTACTCAAACACTGCAGGCCAGAACCGTCGCTGGATGTCATTCAAGACCAAGGAACCAATCAACACGAGAGCAGTGCATCATCGAAGATCCAGATCGAGGAACAGAGAGTCGCGCAGATAGATGTAGGTATTGCTGGTAGACTGAAATACTTTTTACCCGAATGGCAAAAAATAACAAAAGATAAATATATTTTGAGCTGTGTACAGGGTTATAAAATTAAGTTTCAGTCTAAAGTTTTTCAAAATCAGTATCCGATACTTAAGCTTAATTCGCAAGCAGAATTTGAAAATTATGAACGGGCAATTCAATCGTTACTAACAAAAGGGGTGATACAAAATTGTACACCAGAGAAAGATCAATTTTTATCTTCATATTTTTTAATTAAGAAAAATGATGGATCTTATAGATTTATACTAAACTTAATAAATTTAAATGAGTTTATCAATGTTAGTAATTTCAAATTAGAAGACTTACGTACAGCAATAAAATTGATCTTTCCAAAAAATTTTATGGCCACATTAGATCTTGAGGACGCATATTACACAGTACCTATTCACGAAGATAGCCGAAGATATTTGAGATTCCAATTTTTGGAATTAACTTTTGAGTTCACTTGTCTACCATTTGGCCTAGGTACAAGTCCGTTTATCTTTACTAAAATATTAAAACCAGTAGTCAAACACTCAGAAGTAAAGGATTCTCATCGGTAATTTATCTAGACGATATTTTATGTATAGAAAGCAGTGCAGAGAAATGTAAAGATAATATCTCTGAAACGAGAGAGTTACTATTAAGGTTAGGTTTTTAATAAACAAGAGAAAAAACTGTCTGAGACCATCCAGAAGATGTAAATTTTTAGGCTTTATCATTGATTCGATTAAATATAGCATAGAGCTAACAGATAATAAAAGAAGGGACTTGATGACTATGTTAAAAAAAAATTTTTTCAATTTAAAACATCTTGTTCAATTCAAGAATTTGCACAATTAATTGGAAAATTGATTGCAGCATGCCCAGCGGTAGAATATGGTTTTCTATATACAAAAATGCTAGAAAGAGAAAAGCTATTCGCCCTTATAATTAATGATTACAATTATAAAGAAACAATGATAATCCCTAAGTCCATTATACCGGAACTAGATTGGTGGCGCTCGACACTAAAAAATACAGTCAATTATATAAAATCAGGAAATTTCGAAACGGTAATTTACACGGATGCTTCTACGACTGGTTGGGGAGCTGTTAAGGGTAATGATAAGATATACGGTTTTTGGGATGATACGTTGAAGAAAATGCATATAAATTATCTAGAGTTATTAACAGTAGAACTTGCCTTAAAGAAATTAGCTTCGGAATTAAAAGATTGTCAGATCTTATTAAGGATAGACAACACGACGGCAATTTCCTATATTAATAAGATGGGAGGAGTTAGACATCTAAAATATCACAATTTAGCAACAAAAATCTGGAAATGGGCTGAAAAAAGGAATATATTTTTATTCGCGTCTTATATACCTTCTAAGGACAATGTTGAAGCGGATGCGTTATCAAGATTAAAGAATCAAGATGGCGAGTGGGAATTAGCGTCGTTTGCTTATAATAAAATAATTAAGACAATTTAGGTAAACCAGAGATAGACCTATTTGCTACATACCAAAATAAAAAATGTGACAGATTTGTTTCTTGGTTCCCAGAACCAAACGCCGAAGAAGTAGATGCATTTACTTTTTCGTGGGCGGACTTAAATTTTTATGCATTACCTCCATTCATTTTAATTTTAAAAGCCTTAGTAAAAAAAAAAAAAAATAAAGCTAATGGGATTATGGTGGTCCCAGATTGGCCCAACCAACCATGGTATCCTCTCTTTACAAAGTTACTCGTGTCTAAACCAATCATTTTTAAACCAAACTCTAACTTAATTAATTTACCGAGCAGGTCTGTTCGTCACCCCAGAGCGAAGCATCTAACATTGATTGCAGGAAGGCTATCGGCGAGGCCTTTTTGAGAAGAGGTGTACATCAAGAATCTTTAGATATTATGTTAGCATCGCTATCAAAAGCAACATTGAAGCAATACGAGTCATCTCTAAAACGATGGAGCAGATTTTGTGAATGTAAAAATTTAGAATTTTTTAACTCATCTCCGGAAATGGTAATACAATTCCTAACAGAGAATTTCAAAGCCGGGGCATCTTATGGAACGTTAAATTCCCACAGATCGGCGATCTCGTTAATTTCAAAAGATAAGATAGGAGATGACAAATTAATAACTCGGTTTTTAAAAGGCGTTTTTAAATTAAAACCGACTCAACCAAAATATAGTTTTACATGGGATGTCTCATTGGTTCTCAGTTATTTGGAAGGTTTATATCCATTAAAAGATTTATCTCTGAAAGACTTAGCTAGAAAAACGGCAATGTTGCTAGCATTATGCACAGCTCATAGAGCTCAAACGTTGACTAGTATTAAGATTAATAATATTTTGAATTCAACAGATAAAATAGAAATTAAAATTCCAGATCTAATAAAGACGTCAGGACCTGGGAGATTTCAACCGTTTATGGTGTTTTCAAAGTTCAATAAAAAATCAGAATTGTGCGTAGTCAGAGCATTATGGAAGTATTTAGAAGTCACAAAGAAGATTAGAGGTAATATACAACAATTATTTATTACGACTAAAAAGCCTTACAAGGCAATAAACTCACAAACTTTTGGTCACTGGATAAAATCAGTATTAAAAGAGAGCAAGATAGATACAACTATCTTCTCCGCGCATTCAACTCGACATGCTTCTACATCAAAAGCCTTCAGCAAAGGAGTTAACTTAATGACAATTAAAAGAACAGCAGGTTGGTCGGAAAACTCCCAGGTCTTTGCGAAGTTCTATAATCGTTCAATCACAAGTGCGAAAGATTATGCAAGTATAGTTCTAAGTTAAAAAAAAAATCTATAAAATAAGAAACCTAAAAAGAATTAATCTTTAAGTACCCTTTATATATGGAAAATGTTTGAGCTGAACATGAGTGTGGTATCAATGAAAATATGTAAGTATTGTAATTTTCGAAACTGCTTGAATCTCTAAACAACTACATGTGTAATCTCGAGAACGAGGCTCGAAATATAATTGAACGATCAAACGAACTTACCTGGAAGTGAAGTTCGATCGCAATTATATGAGAAGCCTCGTTCGAAGAGATTACACCCCACCCAAAAAGATTTTTGCTAATCCCTATTCCCATCTGAAAGAGCAATTTCAAAAATAGAAACTCTAAAAAATGAAGAATGGAATCGTCGCGTGATAGGAGTGCGCCGTGGCGGGCCGCCTTCTTTCTCACTCTAAAACTTGTGGCATCTAGTGGATAAGAAAGGAAACTACATGTGTAATCTCTTCGAACGAGGCTTCTCATATAATTGCGATCGAACTTCACTTCCAGGTAAGTTCGTTTGATCGTTCAATAAGTATGATTATATATAGTATACAGTATATTCATGAATTTAATTAAATATGATATTCTGTCTTAAATATACATATATTATATTACATGAGAAGATAGAATAATATGAATAATATTTTTATGTAGCTTTAAGATTTTCTATTAATACGTGAACTTTGGGAAAGGAATTATTAAATTTCATTTCAAAAAAATTTGCTTCAATAAAGTTCCAAAACATTAAACTTTTACTTGGATAACTTAAATTAAAAACATGAAAAATTTTAAACACTATACCAACTGCTCTAAGAAAACTGATAAACAAATATTTAACATCGTCGAAATAAACATAAATATCAATTATTTTCGAAATGTCTTCGCCAACACACATAATAAAGGGTTGAATACATTCTTTTCTATTTTTAAGAAACATAAGATGATCCTGTAATTCTTGATGAGATTTACCAACGTAAACAAAAGATTTCTGGGAATCTTTAATAGTGAATTTTATAATATTTTTTTTGCCAGTCAAATCTTTTTTCACAATTCTTTGTGTTGGAACAAAATAATCATGAAGACTTCAAAACAGTATTGCATCGCGACTATCTGTACAAATTAAATCAAATAAATAAAGAACGGTTTCAAGAGTTAAATAATGTAACGCTTTAGAAAACGCCGTTAAAGGTAACCGTCGACATCGCGCCTGAGCCGGATTTTACTTGTCCGTTCTTGATTTTACTTGTCCGTTCTTGATTTCCTCCAACGTACGCAGCATCAATAGTGCATGACTCAACCGATGCGCCGAAGACAATAACAATCGGTCCGCCTCTGGCGACAAAGAAAGGTCATAAAACCTAAAAGGGCCCGATAACAAATATAAACGGCCCCCGACTAAAGGTGGATTTTTTGATGAGAAGAATGTTTAATAATTTTTCATAAATTAAAAACTGTTATTACTTATTTTCATTACTACTAACTTTCTTTACAAATAAATATTAATTTGTTCATAATCTGAACCATTTATATTTTGTATTTTCTCTGTAATCTTTATTTATTACTTTGGTCTTAAACTTTTTGACGGGAGTGTATATGTTTTTGTCTTTATGCAAATAATTTCCCATATTTTTAGGAATTTAAAATTTTGTTTCATTTTTAGTTATAAAATATTTTATTTTATTTTTCTTAATTATTCATTATGTAGTTTAAATTGTTTCTACATATAGTATAAATACAAAAATTAAATAAGAAAGACAACTGTTGTGCTACAATATAATTCTTTTTTTTATTGTAAATAATTAAAAATGTATCAAATGTATAATTGGATGGAGTCAATCATTTTATCTTATAAATACTTTTTTTTTTACTTTAAATTTCAACTAAACTTACTAATTTTTCAGTAGGAAATCTTTCTAATATTTCTTTTTCAAGTGTATAACTTGCTGCCATCAACATTTTGAAATCATTTTCTTGGCAAAAATGCGCACAAGTATTGATCAACAATGATCTTTGTTCATCTTCAAATTTTCCATATTTTTTATAATATTCTACCAACATGATGCCTTTCGGAGTTTTATTTAAAGTAGTTGATAGCGTTATCATATGATTAGTGTTTGGCGCTCAGTTAGCTCCTACTTTGACTC
Organism: Tetramorium bicarinatum; assembly: GCA_928718305.1. Lineage (NCBI taxonomy): Eukaryota > Metazoa > Arthropoda > Insecta > Hymenoptera > Formicidae > Tetramorium > Tetramorium bicarinatum. Next base: position 28,202,723 of record OV788327.1, read on the forward strand.
ATGTTCTTTTCGTTGCGCATTTGACCAGCTCAGTGGTTCCTTTGGTGGTCTGTATCAATATGGCGAAATAAAGTATTATCACGAAAGTGCTCTCGTGTCAATAAAAGTGAAACCCAGCGTAGAGCAGTAATTACATAGTTTCTGCATTAACAAAATGGTCCTCGAGCCGTGCGATACGTTCGAGAGTCGATACGTTCGAGAGAAGACTGAAAGGCTCAGCCGGGCGTGTCAAGAAGAAAAATAATCGACGTTACCAAGGTCGATGTGGAATCGGCATTACAGCCGAGACAACATTCACGTGTATGCAACTACGCATAAAGAAGTGAAGCCCACACGGGACAATACAAACGGGCGTCATCAAGAGCACCTGCAATCCAGCAGCATTAGTGGTAACAGCGCACGCCAGCAGTCGGCAAGGCATTGCGCGGCAACAAAGGCGGGCCGCCATTGTGCATATTAAGAGGCTCACGGCGGAAGAATACCGTGCCTCGCAATCGGCTAGCAACACTATCGAGGCTGTCGATTGTGGACAGGCGAGCAAGATGGCATTGGCGACGAGGGGAAGCAAACGTCGACGAGAAGCAAGCGTTGACGAGAAGGCATCGACGGATTTAGCGCGGCAAGGATCTATTTCATTGACGAGGAGAGGATCGAGTGGGCAACGTGCGGCGGTCCCTGCGGAAGACAGAGCCTGCATGCGAGTGGGAGTTAGTCGAACGAGCAGCCAATCAGCATCGGGCCGGAGCATCTTCAAGCAGCAGCGGCTGAGCAAGCCGCACAGCCGTCTTAACCAAGTAAGATAGTGAGCAATCCTTTCCTGTTAATTCCCTTTCCAATCGAAATAAGTATGGCGGCGTTGATTAAATCTCGTGGTACCATAAAGGGTAAAATCACGTCGTTCAAAACGTATCTCGCGAAAATACTTGCAGCGCATCCAGATCCGCACGTAACATTAGACGAAATAACAAGATTAGAAATCCGCGAACGTATTTACCGCATACGAGAAGCGTATGAAAAATTCGAACAAATACAAGCGAGTATAGAGGAATCAACGGAAAATGAGCAAGAAGCGTTAGAATATCGCGAAAATTTTGAAGAAGAATACTTTAGCGCAATAGCTCAAGCGCAAGCTCTGCGTGCTCGTGGTAGTAGTAACGTAAAAGCAAATACGACACAACCAGATATAGCATTCAATGAAACTCTTGGCGCACATTCCCGTTCGGTCCGGGAGGGAAACAATGAAGAATTAAACAATCTAATGCCAAATATCGCCACGCTTCCGCAACAAAATATTATATACAAGCAACCGGGTATACGATTGCCGACAATCGAACTGCCTAAATTTGGTGAAGTAGCTGAATGGCTTACATTTAGAGATACCTTCGAATCGTTAATACACAACAATGAAACCATTGATCGGATACAGAAATTTCATTACTTGAAGGCTGCATTACAAGGAAATGCAGCGCAAATTGTCAAATCGTTAGAATTTACAGCCGTGAATTACGCAGTAGCATGGGAAACCATATGTAGTCGTTTCAATAACTCGAGATTATTAACACACAATCACATTAAAGCCCTCTTTAATATTCAAGCAATAAAGGAAGAGTCAGCAGCTCAAATTCGCGAGACGATTGATAATCTGAACAAACATTTACGCGCTTTAAATGCATTAAATCAAGCGACAGAGCATTGGGACGCCTTAATATATTTAATTACAACGAAATTGAACAGCGTTACAGCTCGGGCGTGGGAGAAGGAACGTGCAAAAAACGAAGTACCGACGCTCGAAGACTTTAGGTCATTTTTAAATTCGCGCGCTGATTTACTTGAAACTCTAGAATTAAATAACAAGTCCGGTAATAAATCAAAGCAACCAGAGCGGGCAAAGGTGAAGTCCCTACTCGTGCAAAAACAAAAATGTTCTCTGTGTGAAGAAACTCACAAACTAACTACATGTGCAAAGTTCCTTGAGCTGTCTCCGCAGCTGAGAGCAAATCATTTAAAGAAAGCGAAACTGTGTCTTAATTGTATGAAGTATGGGCACTTTCTCAAAGACTGCAAGGCAGGCTCGTGTAAACAATGCTCAGGAAAGCATAACACACTGATTCATTTCGAAAAATCACTCTCAACATCGGCGTCCCCCGCGGAAGAGACAAAGGTTTCCTCAGTCTTATGTTCACATGATCAATTTAAGTCACAGACAGTCTTATTAGCAACAGCATCCGTGGAATTAATCGACAATTATGGGAGGAAACACAAGGTGCGTCTTATCTTAGACCCAAGTTCCCAGTCGAGCCTTATTACATCCAGACTTTGTGAGGAGCTAGGTTTGCAAACCTCGAGATATCAAATGACGATCGAAGCTATTAATGGTATGTCATCAAATATAAATCTCAAATGTAATGTTAAATTACTAGCAAATAATAACTTCAAGTTCGATATTCAGTGTTTGGTAATTCCCGAGATAACAGGACAATTACCAGCTCAAATTCTTGATATAGGGAATCTTCAAATTCCTGATAATATTAAACTAACTGATCCTGCATTTAATATTCCAGGTCGAATCGACATTCTTATAGGAGCTGACTATTTTTGGAATTTACTCTCGGTAGGACAATTGAAGGTTGATCAAACTCCACTTACTATCCAGAAAACTAAACTAGGATGGGTAGCAGTTCCTTGGCACGGCATAACATCCAATACAGTAAAATGTAATTTTAGCAGAGAAAACGATATTGATAGGCAGCTTACGAAATTTTGGTAAGATTGAAGAATGCGAATTGAATAACATATTATCCTCTGAACAAAAAGAATGTGAGAGTCACTTCATAAAAAATACGTATCGTAATGAGGAAGGAAGAAGGAAGGTGAGTATTCCGTTCAAACGAGAAATCAGTGATATAGGTGATTCAAAGGCGATTGCTCGCAAACGTTTACTTAATCTAGAGAAAAGATTAGACAAGAACCCTACTCTTAGAACACAATATGCAGCCTTCTTAGAGGAATATCTGAGGTTAGGACATATGCGCGAAATTGCAGAAGAAGACGACACAGACAAATCTACATTCTATCTACCACATCATTGCGTTGTAAAGGATGATAGTTCCAGTACGAAAGTGCAGGTAGTCTTTAACGCATCAGCCACAACGGATAATGGCGTTTGAACGAGTTGCAAATGGTTGATGCGACGGTTCAAGAGGATCTGTTTACATTGTTGATCAGATTTAAAATCCATCCTTATGTTATAGTAGCCGATATAGAGAAAATGTATAGGCAGGTGTTGGTAAACCCTAATCAACGTTCTTTGCAGAGAATCCTATGGCGTTTTGATACCAAGGATCCTATTATGACGTATGAATTGAACACGTTAACGTACGGCACTGCGTCAGCTCCGTTTCTGGCGACGTGATGTTTGGTAGAAGTAGCCAATCAGGCTCAAAATCAATTTTCAGACATAGCAAGGGTTATTGGAAAAGACTTTTATGTCGACGATTTGTTGACAAGAGCCAGATCGGTGGAACAGGCGATAAAAATACGGCAGAAAATTACTCATGTATTAAAAATGGCAGGGTTTCAATTACGGAAATGGGCATCAAATGACCCTGCAATAATTAGCGATACATCGGAAAGCGATCGAATTATAAACAGCGTCAATTTCAATGATGTAGGGGAAACTAAAACGTTAGGCACTAAATGGCTGATACATTCAGATGATATCGCATTCACGGTCAGAGAATGGAGTCAATCAAAGATCACTAAAAGGTAGAGGTATCACAGATTTTTGACCCTTTAGGTCTTCTTAGTCCATATATCATTGTAGCAAAAACCTTATTACAAGAATTATAGTTGCATAAACTGTCATGGGATGAGTCTCTTCCTTTTGAGTTGCATAGTCGGTTAGCATTTAGGCAACAACGTCAAATGTTGAATCAAATCAAAGTGTCTCGAAACGTATTATGCAAGGATTATGTAAAGTCCAATTACATGGATTTGCAGATGCATCCCAAAAGGCATACGCAGCATGCATCTATTTGCGATCACAAAATGCAAAGGGAGATATACAAACATTATTATGTGCGAAAAGCAAGGTAGTTCCTTTTAAACAGTAAACGATTCCACGATTGGAGCTTTGTGCAGCACTCACTCTTGCGCGGTTGGTCGCCAAGGTAGTCCAGTCGCTTGAAATCTCGTTTGAGAAAATCACGTGTTGGAGTGATTCGGCAATAGTTTTAAGTTGGCTGCGGATGCAACCAAATGCAGCACATGTATTCGTAGCAAATCGCATAGTACAAATACAACAACTCACTAATTCATATGAATGGCGACACGTTCCGTCAGCGGACAATCCGGCGAACCTTTCTTCGCGTGGCCTGTCTGCAGAAGGATTAACACATTCGAGAATCTGGTGGCAGGGTCCAACCTTCTTATCAAAAGACAGAAGTGAATGGTCTGAATTGATCGCAATGGAAACTAACCCATCAGAAGTTAAACGAACTTGCTATGCGATGGTAGAAAGCCAGACAATACAATCGTCCATTTGGGATAATGTATCGAGTTGAAAGCGAATCATTCGAGTGATAGCCTATTGTAAAAGATTCGGTCATAATTGTAGACATAAGGATAATCGTAGAATAGGTTTCCTTTCGGCAGTAGAATTAGAGGAGTCGTTAAAAATACTAACAAAAATAGCTCAACGCGAATGTTTTCCGACCGAGATAAGAGATAATGATAGAGCACATTCTTCAGTCAAGAAATTAAGTTCCCTCAATCCATTTATTGATAGCGAAGGCATTTTGTGGGTGGGAGGAAGATTAAGGAATTCAAAATTTTCGGAAGATAAAAAGCATCCTATGCTGTTGTCAGCGAGGCATCAGTTAGCAAAACTAATAGTTCGAGACGAGCACATACGATTGCTGCATGCAGCACCACAAGCATTAGCATCTATACGCGAGCGATTTTGGATCATCGGGGGGAGAAATTTGGCAAAAAAGGCTGTTCACGAATGCATTACATGTTTTAAAAATAATCCGCGACAAATAGAACCGGTAATGAGTGACTTGTCTAATTCTCGAGTGTCAATAGCTCCATCTTTTCGTGTTACAGGAGTAGATTATGGTGGTCCCTTTTTGATGAAGGATAGAAAGGGTAGAGGATCCAAAACAAGCAAATGTTACATTTGTCTATTTATGCTTCACCACGAAGGCGATACATTTAGAGTTAGTGTCTGATGCAACCACAGAATCCTTCATTGCAGCCCTTAGGCGCTTCGTATCTAGACGAGGAAAACCGGCGCACATATACTCCAACAATGGGACCATCTTTGTCGGTGCGAAACGCGAGTTAAATGAATTAGCTCAATTCTCACTAAGGGAACAAACGAAGTTAAGCGAAAATATAAATAACATAGGCATTAGTTGGCACTTCATTCCAGCCTACTCTCCTCATTTTGGTGGGATCTGGGAGGCTGGAATTAAGTCCACTAAATTTCATGTGAAACGGGTAGCGGGTAATTCAGTGCTAACATTCGAAAAGTTTGGTACCTTGCTAGCTCAGATCGAAGCAATATTAAATTCTCGGCCATTGACTCCTATGTCTACTCCTATATCCCAATGATCTGACACCTCTTACCCCTGCTCACTTTCTGGTTGGGAAAACCTTAAATGCAGTTGCTGATCCTGACTTGACACATTTACCGGAATCCAGACTGTCTAGGTGGCAGTTAGTCCAAAATCTACAACAGCACTTTTGGAAGAGATGGAGTAAGGAGTATGTCTCTGAATTGCAGCAGCGTCTTAAATGGAAAAAGGCAGGAGAACAATTAAAAGAAGAAGCACTAGTACTCATTAAGGAGGATAATCTGCCTCCCCTCAGATGGAGATTAGGACGCGTCATATCAGTGCATCCAGGACGAGATCAGGTAGTTCAAGTAGCTACAGTGAGAACCTCAACAGGCACTATACGGATTGCTGCTGCGAAGCTATGTCCACTATCAAAAGAAGATTGTATTTAGTATTATTTACGTTATGTCATATTATCGTATTAACAGACAAGTTATTAGTCGTATAGAGTGATATAGAGTCAGAAATTCCATTCATGAATTTAAAAAAAAAAAGAAAAAAATTGCTTTAGCAACATGTCAGTTCTATCTTTAAAGCAGCATAGAAGAATAAGAAATATATTTGTTTTAAACTGCATCTATTAAATATCACAACAGTTTCTTCAGGATAATAATGTTAAACTTAAGTTACTATGTTAGAGACATAATCGCGTATATACTAAGAAGTATTGTTTTTTAAACTATTTGGATTTGCTTCTAGCGAATTCATATCAGATATTATATATGAAACTTAAAATTTTTGAACAATTATTACAATACTCAAAGTTGTTACTTACAATTGAAAGGGTTTATTTACGTATTATAAAGAAATATAATGTCAAATGTACAAATTCTAAGTATAGAGTAAGATTCTCTGTTAGAGATTGAAAGATAGTCTTTCAATGTCGGGGGGCATGTTTGGCACTCAGTTAGCTCCTACTTTGACTCATGTTTCTTTCGTTGCGCATTTGATCAGCTCAGTGGTCCCTTTGGTGGTCTGTATCAATATGGCGAAATAAAGTATTATCACGAAAGTGCTCTCGTGTCAATAAAAGTGAAACCCAGCGTAGAGCAGTAATTACATAGTTTCTGCATTAACAATTAGTTTCATCTGCACTTGGCAGTCCTCTATAAGATCCCGATGATCCTGATGTCAAAGGCATAGCTATAATTGATGGAGCTGGGGATGATAGTCCACTTAAGTTGGAAGAATTCATATTTGGTGTTGCCAGCGGAAGATTTAAACAATTTCTCCATTTCTCTAAATTATCTTCGAATAATATTTGAGTGGCAAAATCGAATGATTGCAAAAGTCTTTCGATATGATGCCGCTTCATGATTTTAAGTATTTTTATTATAACATTCTCACCTTAAAAAAGTATGCTTTATATTGAAATATAGACAATAAATTTACTTACTTAGAAGATGATCCACTAATTCTTCTTGATTCCAAATTCGAAGTAGCAATCTTAATTCCTCCCTATCTCTATTTTTATTCTCTATTTGCAATGAATTATGTAATAAATTCAATTCGTTCGGAGAACTCAAATTTTCGAATATTAGTTGAGCAATTTCATTGTGAGGATGTTGCAAATTTTCGTTATGGAGTTGATCCATTTGTAAATCTACTCTAGTAGCTGTCAAGTTTGAAGGATAATTTTCGAAAACTTCAGATAAACCATACTAATAAATGTTTTCAGATGAAGAAGGATTTATGTTTTTGACGCCTTGAGAGATCGAGGAATTATCATTAATAAGATTTTCCATTTCCTTCTGCAGTGTGGGAGTAAGAAGGATAATTTATTTATCATTATTATTCTATAGCAGTGACAAAAAGTATATGACATTTGGTCGCGAGATAATTAACCATTAGTAATATTGTAATATTACTGAAAATATAATTAAGTTATCGAAAATATTGATATAAATAAACGTAAAAAAATATAAAGTCGAATTTTACTCTTTTGAAGTAAGATTTTATATCTGCAACAAATTTAGACTATGTAGAAGTAGATGTAATAATTTAAGCAGTTGATATAATAATTTATATAATATTAATTTAAGCAATTGATTTATAATACTTTTTTATCCGTATCATTGATTTGCCTTTAGCAGTTTTTATCAAAGTAAGGAGGTCCGATTATATCATTTGCAGATATTATAGAAAATTCTCCTAAAACCTTTTCATTGATTTTATACGCTAAAAAATGTTGCCTATATTGCACTCTTTGTAACTTTTGACAAAAAAATAAGACTTCATCGTTTCGAAATAAAATAATGTTTAATATCAAGTATATTTCAATATTATTTCCAAAAGTTGCTATATTTTTATTGTTATATTCAACGCCTTTATACTCAATGCGAGAGTACAATTTAATGTCTTTCATTAATATTTTTTAACTTTTTAATAATAATAGGACGGTAATTACTTGATATTTCATGTTTATCATTGACTTTAAAAGCTTTACTTGCTAGATTTTTAATTTGCATTAATTGATACGCAAATTTTAATTGATGTTTTTTACTTAATGTAACTGTTACGATCGGAACATTACGCAACGTTGCTGGGAGGGATGTTCCCTCCTATGAAGACTTTATTGCCCTCTCGTCTGAGGGTGAAGCTTGTTGTCACCACGGAACGGATCCGCGGTCTGTCCGTTTTTACCGAGGGTGGACGCGATTCCACCCTTGGTTTGACATAAGCCCTCGGCGGCAAGGGCCTCGTTGGGTGCCGCGCCGGAGCCTCGCAACTCGGTGGGGCGGGGAGCTGAGGAACCTGCCGTGGCACAACTGCCGTAGCCGGTCCCCTCTGGACGGTCCCTGACGCTGAGGCGCCCGATTGTCCCGATGTGGACGCTGGGTGCTCCCCCTTAATGCCGGCGGCCTCGGTGGCCCTATCGAAAATCGACGGGTCGAAATCGTGGTGTTCCACCAACGCCTTCTTCAAGCGTTTTAGTTGCTTCCGCCTTCCGGCCGCACAACCGCGTCGCACCATTGTTTTTCGTAGAGCGCGTGTCTATCCATTTTTGTGTGTGTGCGTGTGTGAATGCATGTGAGAGAAAGAAAAGAAAATTTAAAGAATAGTGCGAGAGGAAGGAGGAAGAAAGAGAAAAAAAAAGGGGGGAAGAGATAGAAAGGAATAAGCAGCCGGATTTCTCTAGCGCTCAGACTCCATGAGGTGAGGAGAGAAAGAGGGTTTATCAGAGATAGAAACAGCTGTAGCGAGGGCAGGGCGCCTTGATTTCCCAGCGCTCAGTCTCGCCGTTGGCTGGTAAGGATGGATTGCGAGAGGAAGAAGAGTAGGGGAGAAGAAAAAAAAAAGAAATGAAGAATTTGAATTTAAGAACTAAGAAATTTTTAATAAAAGAAAAAAAAACGCATTGTACAGGCGTGTGATTATGAAACGAGTTCACTCGATTGAATGTTCGTTGAAAATTAACTTAGTGCAAGCTTCGTGTGTCTTCTTATAAAAAAAATTATTCTAAGTGAATGCGGAATTATTCTAAGTTCGAATGGAGGCGCGAATGCAGAATTATTCTAAGTTGAACGGAGTGAACGCGAATTTATTCTAAGTCCGAAAGGAAGCGCGAATGCAGAATTTTTCTAAGTTGAACGGAGTGAACGCGAATTTATTCTAAGTCCGAAAGGAAGCGCGAATGCAGAATTATTCTAAGTTGAACGGAGTGAACGCGAAATCATTCTAAGTTCGAAAGGCACAAGGGATATGCCAAGCCAAAAGATGGTCGAAAGCAAGAGTACTTACGAGTCTTAGTCGAAGGGAGATGCCGAGCAGAACCGCGAGGATTCGCTTCAGGTCCTTCTGACAAGACTCGAAGTCTCTGAATGTCTTGAAAGGCCCGATTTCGAGGGTTTATATACCCTTAGCTTGGTGGCCCCGCGCGGTGAGAGGGTGCGCTGGGCCATCCCTTCTCTATATGCGCGAATTTACTTCCGCATTCCCGCTTATTATTGCCGCCGATCGCGAGTCCATGTTTCTCGCGCAGCATGGACTTTTATAATCCGGCCCATTGTCATACTTATAGTTAGTGATAATGAACAGAGTTTCTTATAATCTATAATACTTGAGTGGGGGCACATGCATACATATGTGCATATGCCTCCACGTGCTCGCTGGGTTCCCTCGATCATTCATCGGTAGTGTACAAAGGGTTGCGCGACAACTTCCCTCTGCTCATGAATGCACGAGGGGAAGTCCTTTGCGCAGGGGCTTCGAGGGCTCGAATGGTGAGCGGGTGGAGACGGCAGACGTAACAGTAACACAAACATTTTTTCGAGAAGTGATACAATGGAAGTATATTTTAAATTGTCGATGCTTTGCTTCATATTTAAAACACCACAATTTCCTTAAAGGTCCAGATTGACGCATAATTGTTGGATAATGAATTAAATTATGAAACTTGGGCTTCAGCGTATCATTAAATAATTTAATGTAATCACTGTTATGTTTTTTAATTTTGTTTTCTAATAAGAGAAGATTTACTTCGTCAATTTCAAAACAAAGTATAATATCAATAATTTCAATAAAATTAATTTAAAAATTCCAGATTTCATCATCAGATGGAACTAAATCTCCAACCATAAGAGGAAAATGCATAATGAATGTCATCATCTCTGTAGCTGACATTTTTTAATGTTTTTTTTTCTAAATGTGATGTCATAATTTCACCTGAAATATTTCCAATTTCTTTTGGTCCATATTCAAAATTTTGTTTTCTTGAATTTAAAATTTTTAGATCAAAATATTTCATTTTCATTGTGAAATAAGTAATTGCATGACATAAATTATAGTGGCAGATTCCTTCAAAAATATCATGCATGATGTTTGCATAATAATTTTCAACTACATGAAATGATGGAATATCATTTAATAAGGATTTATTTCTAATTCCAGTGATTTGTGAATTATTTATTTTCAAATCATTATTGTAATTTGTAATTGTTCGCATCAGTTTCTTATTTTCAGTGGCTAGTTTTTGACAATCCACTTTTTACTTTACAAAGTCGACAGTAGAAGTTACTCGAAAATGATTTATTAAAATCTAGAAATGAATTTAATCCCAAGTTATCCCCAAGCACCAAACTTAAGATAAAATGAACATGTAAAGTTGAGTTTTCATCGATTTTAATGTCTATACCATTTATTTCTAGATATTTTAATTCATTTATAAGAGACTGAAAACATTTTTCATTTCCATAATTTTTTATATCAGTAGATTTTATAATTGCAGCAAAAAATACATTTTCTAATTTAGATTCTTCCACCGGAAAACACGGAAAAGAATAGTAAACATTGCAAATTGAATGAACCTTGGAGTGTGACCCAAGAGGATTATTAATTTCAAGATCATCTAAGTACAAGAAATATGGCACCACTATTTTGTTAGGATATACTTTAGTTTTTTGTTTCCATAATTCGCCTTGCACAAAATTTGTGAATATTGGACACTTTTGTATTCAATCAATATTATCTAATGTATATCTAATGTACGCTTTAAAAGCTCTTTGTTTTCAAATATTTTTCTAAATTGAAATCTCAAGGACATAAGAACACCCTTTATTTGCTTTTTATCATATATGAAACTACCGTTCCGATGAATATCACGAATTGCGTTATCAATTGTAAATTCTTGTACATTTTCAATATAATTCTCATTTTTTAATCATTTATACAAGAGATATTCAGTATTTAAAACTTTGAAGGGATTTCTACAATTTGATATCAGACTACAAAATTCGTTATGTACCATATAGAACTGTCTGGTTGAAGTTTATTATTGGCAAATGCTTTCATAGTATCCAATAATGGATCGAATAAATATTTGTTTGCGTATTCCTGTATTTTAAAAACATCTTTTCTAGAAAAGTTATTATTATTGTGGAGAGTAAGTACAAATTTCGTAACAGATGTAATTATTTTGTTAAGCGATTCTTCCATTTGAAACTCAGGAATTAAAATATTATTCTCTATTTCAAAATTTTCTGTTGTTTGCGTTTCATTAATATTGTCATATGACATACTAATAGAAAAATTAGAAGCTAAAGATGCAGTAGAATGATCAGCACTTGCATCAAATTCCGTGTTTTGTATATCGAAATTACAACATTCAACTTCATTACCAGTATTTTTATTTACATGTTTATGTGTCATGTGCTTTTTGAAGCTGCTTAAATTTTGGAAAATTTGATAACAGGTTCACAACATATTGAATTTGTTTTTAAATCATGAATGCGTTTATAGTGGAAAGTAAATGTAAATGTACAGACTCAAAGTCTTTTTTACAAATATAACATAACATTTTAATATTAAAAAAATATATATTATATTGTATTTTTACATTACCGTAAATAATATCTTTTCAACTTTAAATTCGTAGTTAGGTATATAGATGTATGTACGTGTGTAAGATTTATATAAAATAGTTTTGACTCTGACAACCTTTCATCTGACAGTGAGTTTTATAGAAGTTTAAAAGAACCTTCTCTTGACTTGCAACTTAGATTAACATGTTTATTTTAATTCATTAAATAGCCACACAAATATAGTATAGTCACTCACAAGGAAAGAAGATCCGGTAGCCCACAATGCCAACTAGTCAATTATAAAATTTTTTGATTGATAGTTAACCAGAAAGTCCCTAAGCATCGGCCGATGTGGATGGAAGTGTGCTATCGGCACTCTCCCCAAATTCTGTTCTTTTTTAGCTGAAGCGACTTCATTAGTTCAGAGGTTAGCTTTCTCTTTCCAATACGGAGGGAAAAGAATAACCTCTGAACTAGTGCAGCCGGTTCAGCTAAAAAGAACAGACCCAAAGTACATTAAATGATACTTACCACTTCCTCATTTCCTTGAAACTGAATTTTACAATTTTTCACGCAAGAAACTTTAAACACACTAATAATATTCAGCACAGCTGTATGTACTACAAATGCGTATCCTAATACGTATTTGTGGTCGTGGATACGAAAAACATATAAAAATCACGATTACGATGCGAAAACAGAAAATCGATTATACATTGATGAAATAAATACATTGCAAAAATTTTATTCAGCCAGTCTAGTTTCATTATATAATAGAAAATTTATTAATATCACGTATATTTTTCATTCGTTGTATTAAAAGATTTTCTTACTATGAATTCGATTATTGAGCTAATGCATAAACTTGATTAACTACTCAAATAATAAGTTATTATAATGAATCTATTTAATCACGTCTATAAAATTTTATTTAGGTACATATTTAATGAATGACTTTATTGATTTTATAAACACGTTCATTAGAAGAATGATCTTTTCCAATAATTTAAATTAACAAACAGTAATTTCTTATATCAATGAATCCAATTATTGGCTAATGAAAAACATTCAATGTAATATTCATAATTCATTTAAATATTCATAATATTAATTAAAAGTTTATTGTATTAATAAATTTCAAGTCAATAAATATCATTCATTGATAATACTAACAACATTTTTTTCAGTGTATCGAGGGGCCGTCTCTACACAAGATAAGAACAATTTTTATTATTATAGATTGTACTGTTAAGTATCAATTTCCGAGCATAATCAAAGCATTTGATAGATTATTTAAATTATTTCACACCTCTCATATGTGCTACTCTGTACAAGCGGAACATTTGTATTAACTTATACAAAGATCAGTTTATAAAATTTAAACTGACTTTGATAAATCAATTCCTTACATAGAAGATTTTTTGAAAGCGTGTGAAAAAGTTTAATTATTGAATGCGTGATTATTGATTATTAAATATAACAACAATGGATTGTTATTTTTGTGGAAAAAATTTTCTTACATTAAATACATTTATTTTTCATTTAGAGTATATGCATAATGTTCAAAATAATTACATTTGTCCGATAATAGATTGCAGAAGATCTTTTCACAAAAGATATGTGTATAAAAACCATATTAAAACTAAACATAACTTAGTAAGTTTTGAAAAAGATAATAATTTATCTCAAACAAATGAAGACTTTCAAAAAGGTACTTCTATTTGTTTTTCTATTGAAAAATCTTTTTTTAATAATGAAACTGAAAATCTTGAAAATATTCAAGACGAATCTACTTTTGACATACAATTTGAATTTGAAAAATTTACTAATATTTTACATAAATCTGTTGTAGAACTTATTGGCAGTATTAATTCCAATATGTCGTTAAATCGATTAATAGTTCAAGAAATAATACAAAATTTAATAAAATTTTTGTCTTCAGGTTTCATTAATATTATAGTAAACTGTGTTGACCACGCTTTAAAAGATACAGATACCTACACTATAGATGTCAAATCAAAAATAAAAACAATGATACTAATGTTAATAACAGTTTTGGACAACTTTGCAACAGATTATAAACGATTGAAATACTTTTCAAGTCATGAAAACCTTATTCAACCAGATGAACATATTATTGGAATTACTACTGACCAATGTAGAAAAAATAATGAAATTTCTATAAAATTGAAAAATTGTACAGCCATTTATATTCCTATAGAAAAAACTTTAAAAAGCTTTTACAAATCCCTAACGTATTTGATGAAATTCTGCATTATCAAAATAAGATTTTATCCTTTACCAAATGATCCTTTAACTAACATTAATTTCTTATATCTAATACGCTTACATTGTATGCTTATAATCTTGCAGTTATACTTTATCGGATTTGGAATCGGAATTCACCCATGGTCTCATATTTTTTGATTCCCAGACTCCCTGATATCTTTTCTGACAATTTTGGAATCCTTCTATATTAGCTATTAAGTACCGATCATTGCGTAATTCCTTTTTAACAACATATGGTCCTTTATACTTCGGAATTAATTTTTTTATCATACCTGCTGTACTGTCAAAGTTTCTCAACATAACAAAATCTCCCTCTTTATACTTAATCGGTTTCTTATATTTTCGTTAAAGTATTTTTCATTCTCTTTTTGTGTAGCGACTATCTTTTCCGCCGCCTTACTTCTAGACTCCTCTAAATCTCTTGACTTGACATCTACGTTTGCATCTAAATATTCTTTAATTTCGTCACTGATAGAACTGCGCTGATCAATACCAAACAGCAACCTACTGGGAGTTTCACCTATTCTTTGTATTATTTATGGCATGTTCGGCTTCGTGCAACAATTTGTACCAACATTTCCCTTCATCCTTACTCGCTAACTTACTTAACATAGGAATTAATACCCTAATTATACGTTCTGCTTGACCGTTACTTTGCGGAGATCCTGTCTAGAGATCGCGACTAGAATATGTTTTATTCCCTTTTCATCTAGAAAATTTTTTAACTCTTCCGACGTGAAACACGATCCTCGATCGGATATGATTACACGGGGTTTGCTATAGTTACTAAAATATTCGCACAACGCTTTGATAGCTTTCTTACTAGTCATAGTTTTTACCGCATACAACTTCACATACTTCGAGAATGCATCTACAACAAGAAATACATGTCTTTTGATTAGGCATTGCTTATCCATAGAGGCTATATGATCAATATGTAGTGTATCTAGTGGATTAGTTCCTTTTGAGATTGAATGCAACACTTCTGCCGATTTTCCTGAATCCGGTGAATACGCGATACATTTCAAGCAGTGCATAATATGTTGCTTGACCTTTTCTGTCAAACTTGGAAACTAATAGTTTTGCAGTGTCGTGCTTGTGATTTTTTTCTACACCTAAATGGCCCATTAAATCGTGATGCATTCTTTTCCATTGCTTCCGGTACATAAAAGAGTAAATTGTCCCCCTTTTTTTCTATATATTAAGCCATTTCTCATTTCAAACAACGGACTTTCGGACTGTTCTAACATTTTGCCTATTTCCTTAATTTTATTGTCTTGAGATTGACAAACAGACAAATTGTATTCAAAAGGATTATCTTCTACGATACAAACGTTAAACGATCTGCTGAGCGCGTCGACATGTTTCATCCTATCACCGGGTCTATGCTCGATTACATAATCGTAACTTTGTAATTCCAACGCCCAACGCGCAATCCTAGGATTGATATCCTTTTTTTGTAACGTCATCTTCAACGCGTTGCAATCGGTGATTATTTTGAATGGAATTCCGAGCAAATATATACGAAATCTATTGAGTGCATATATTATTGCCAACGTCTCGAGCTCGAAACTGTGGTATCGACTTTCCACAGTCGTGGTGCATTTAGAAAAATAAAAGACTGGATGCAGTTTGCCATCAGATTTTCTTTGCACTAATACCGCTCCAAAACCATAACTACTCGCGTCGCAATGAAGCTCAGTAGTGTCACGCGGATTACAAATCGCTAATATAGGTGCTTTTATGAGTCTTATCTTTAATTCCTCAAACGCTTTCAATTCCGCATCTGTAAATTTAAATGTTGTATCCTTTTTAATCAAATCGTATAGAGGATTTGCAATTATTGCGAATCCTTCAATAAATTTCCGGAAGTATAAACAAAGCCTTAAAAAACTTTGCACATTGCGTGTGCTCTGAGGAATCGGGAAATTTGTCACTGCTTTGATACCACTATCTGTCGGCCTAATACCCTTCGAAGAAATTGAGTAACCTTAGTTTTCTATCTTTGTACATAGAATTCTGCACATGTTAAGTCTCAAATTTAGCTTATTATCCACTAGCAATTTGAACACCTTTTTCAATATCGTAAAATGATATTCCAATGTGGCAATCAAAATGTCATCCATATATACGATTACATCTCCCGAACAGATTAATTCGCTTAACACTTCGTTTACAAACTGCTGAAATCTTCCCGGAGCTGACTTTAGGCCAAACGGCAGTTTGTCGAATTGACCTAGCGGGATAGTGAAAGCCGTATATTTGATCGATTCTTCCGCTACTAGAATGTGGTAAAAACCATCTCTAAGATCTAGTGTACTAAAGTACTTCTTGTCTTTCAACACATTTATTTAATCCTCGATTACTGGAATCGAATAATTTGTACGCGCAATATACTTGTTTAGCGTCCTATAATCAACGCACATACGATCCTCTCCCGTCTTTTTGGTTACCAACACTATGGGCGACGCGTATACTGATTTACTCGGTTTCATTACCTCCTTATTTAACAATTCGTCTATTATTTTCTGTAACTGCTCCTTTTCCACATAAACGAATCGTCTCGGAGAAAAATGCAATGCCTGTACGTTTTTCAATTGCAGCTTCAACTCTGCATCAACCTTCGGCTCCTTTGGACGCTCTGCTCTCACGTACTCCTTTTCGAATATATTTATAAACTCTAATTGCTTATCCTGTGGAATTTCAGAATTAATTACCAATAAGTCGGTTACATTGTTTACAGATTCTATGCCCAAGATTTCATTTTTGCATTTATCTTCGACGCTCTTAGGTTCATTTGTTACACAATGCTTGTTTACTACACAAGGCTCATTTTCTACATAAAGCTCGTTTACTACACAAAGTTTAAATCGTTTCAGAAGATCGCGGCGACCTATTACCATGGAGGAAAACATTGTATTATCGGTAACAACGTATACATGAGCCCCGATTTCCTTTATCTCGTCACAACTAACATCGATTACAATAGAGCCTACAACGTTTAGCTTACTACCATTTAGTCCGCAGAAACTATTCGTCACTTTCGATTGGTCAATGAAACAGTCAGGAATTATTTTTGATTTCACAAAACTAATTGGATTACCAGTATCCAACAACGCATCAATCTCAGTAGATAAACACAGCCGTATCGGGGTGTGGGGGGTCGGGGAGATCGGGGGAATCGCGGGGGGAATGCCGTAAGCGGTGTGCGCGGGGGGTCGGAGACGGAGACGAAGCACCCCGGGGCCGCACACCTCCGCGCCCGGGGTGGTGGGGGGTGCTCGAACCGGCCCGCGGGCGTGAGCTCGAACCGGCTCGCGGGTGACGGCGATCTAGAAACGGCTTAGGCGCGCGAGACTGGCGCCTTATCGCTCTTCCTCGCCTTATCGCTGTCGCTGCGATTCTATCGCCGCCGCCGCCGATATGGCCGGTTCGGCGCGGATGATTCTTTTCTCGTTGAAACCCTTACCGGTGCTATTCGCCCTTTGCAGGGCTGTATTTTACGAGCAGAGTGGCGCAGTGAAAGCGTGCTGGGCTCATAACCCGGAACGTGGTTCGAAATCACGCTCTGCTAGATAATTTTTTTTCTTAAGATAATTACGCGCATCGATGCGGTGCATTGTATGATATTTTTTGTCGCAGGATTCTGAATCATTTTTTAATCTGAGTCTTGCGGACAGTCGCGTACGACACATTTCCGGAAATTTTTTTTTAGCAGCCGGATGCATTCGATGCGCACAGCACGTTTTGCCGCTCGATGCATCCGATGCGCGTTCTATGATATATAAATCCAGTGTCCTCGATCCGGCTCGCGACACAGTGAAGTATTTTTTGCGCGAGTGATATGAATACGTGCGACGTGTAAGATTTTTAGCAATGTTTCGGGTAAGCAATAGATAGTTTAGGTCGAAGAAAAGAATCCTAAGTTTAGCTATTGTTTATAGTTGAAGGAGAATAATTTTTTTCGTAAACGTCGCGAGATTTCTGCGGTATTCCTACAGTCGGGTGAGCAATAGAATTTGCAGGAGAAAGATTACCGGTAAGCATTTGAATTGTGTTATAAATAAAGAGAATTTTTTATCACAATCCCAAACGTTTACAGTTCTCGTATCGAGAAAAAAGGCTGCGTACTGAGACGGAGAGTCGTCAAGGAAATAAAAAAAAAATGTCGACGGGTTCGAATCGAGTATGGACGTTTTCATCGATCATTGCAGTAACAGCGAATCGTCGTCGTTGTCGTCGGACGGTCCTCTGAGTTCCGTCGATTTTTCGTGCAGCGAATCGCTGTCGTCGTGCAAAACCGAATCGTCGAGACCCTTCTGCCGTTACATCATCGTTTCGAGGGAGGACGCACGGTGGTTTCTCGCGACCTATCACATACGGAGAGAAATGGGATATCAGAATCCGCGAGAGAGACTGTGGATAGAGACGACGATCGCCTACAATCCCGCGGCGAGTAGATACAACCGCGAACTTTGGCAAACGTACAGGCGCGAATCGAGAGGTGACAGTCTGTCGTCGCGATTGCGTCGTCGAAAGAGATTTCGCGATCTCGAGATCGGAAAGCTTGAGGAGAGTGTAGGGTGGATCGGTTGGAGAAAATCGGAGTAAAGAGAAAGAACAAAAAATGGATGATAGGGAGGAGACGTGCGATCTCGTCGAACTCTTGGCGACTATCGACACGGTCGACGCGTTTCGCGCGTGGGAGTGGCGCTGCGACGAGCTTCTCGAGGTTCTGCGCGAGAATTGCCGAAGCAAACGTCTCAAGACGCGTACTGGAACGGTACAGTCCCTGATCGCTTTGATAGCGCGACTGGAGGGTGCGAGAAACGTTCTGCGCGATCGTTTCGCGCGCGTCGGCGGCGGTCACGACGATCGACGGCGACGCTTCTCGTGATCGAAGATAGAGACGGCCTTCGCTCGTCGCGTATTGACCGGAGTGATAAGCAATCTGGACTACTTGGAACGTTTTCTCGAGGACGCGAGAGACGATGTGCTCGCCCGGGTGCGCGAGAATCTCGAGAGACACGCGTGTCTGAAGGTCAGTGTGATCCTTAACGGCGAATTCATCTCGGAGGATAATGTCTCCGTTAAAAGTATCGCCACGAGCAACCGACGTATCCTCGGTATGACCGATCTGCGCGAGTGGTATGACTTACACATGATTGAGTCTGTCTTGTCGGGTCTGGAGGAATTTCAGGAGCGCGACAGTGGGTGGGCGTTGTCTCGTATATTGAATTTAATACTGAACATTAACAAGTGTAATCTCATGCACACCGGGTGTTGGGTGGAAACGCCGCGAGACATAAGATGGAAGATGGCAGTTGTCAACGTGCGGTCCACAGACAACGCGTGTTTCGCGTGGGCCGTCGTCGCCGCTCTGTATCCTGTCGATCGATAGAAACGCGAACAGAAGCAGCCTGTATCCTCATTACTCGAGCAAACTGAATCTCGACGGCATCGAGTTTCCCATGACTCTGAAGCAAATTTCGAGGTTCGAACGTCTCAATCTCCGTAAACATTTTCGCCATTCGAGACAAGAGGAACAATGACGGTAGGGAGATTCTTCCCCTGCAACTTACCGACGACAAGAAGGATCGTCACGTTAATCTGCTGTACCTGCCAGCAAATACGTCGGATGGTGTCGGACATTTCGTGTGGATAAAGAATCTGTCGCGATTGTTGGGATCGCAAATAAACAGTCACACTCACGCGAAGCACATATGCGACAGGTGAATGCGAGTGATAGATATGCGTAGTAAGTATCGACAACGGTAATAACATGTGTTCTCTATTCTACAGATGTCTACACTACTTTCCTTCGCGAGAGAGACTGGCCGTTCACAGCGTCGAGTGCGCGAGGATGAACGAGTGCGCCATCGTTCTTCCGAGCGATGACGAGAGGTGGTTGTCCTTCGACAGGAAGGAACGACTGCCCTTCGTGGTGTACGCGGACCTGGAATGCGTTCTGGAGAAAACGGACGATCCGTCGAGAAACAGTCGCGCTTATCAGCATCACAGAGCGTTCAGTACCGGGTATTATCTGTGTTGCGCCCACGACGCGACCGCGTCCGTCTACAGATCTCATTGCGATGAGAATTGTCTCTTGTGGTTCGTCGACGAGCTCAAGGCGTTCGCGCATCGCGTAAGCAGGTTGCTCCTTGGAAACGCGCGTATGCCCGAACTCACGCCCGATGAGAAACTTAATTTTTTCAACGCGACGTACTGTCACATCTGTCTGGAGCCGTTCGAATCGGAGGAGTCGCGACCATTGTCACCTGACGGGGCGTTACAGAGGTCCCTCGCATTCACACTGTAATTTAAATTACAGAAAATCGTACGTAGTTCCCGTATTCTTTCACAATCTCTTGGGCTACGACGCGCACTTCATAATTGAAAGTATCGCCAACGCTTTCAAGGGTACAGTCGAGTTGCTGCCGATCACGAAGGAGAGATACATATCGTTCACGAAAAATGTCAAGGGTACGGCGAGAGACAATTGGAAGAACTGCGTGAAGCTCCGATTCGTGGATTCGTTCAAGTTTCTCGATACCGGTCTCGAGAAATTGGTGTCCTATCTCGATAAAAGTAAGCTGACGATCACGCGGTCGCAGTTTGCGGAAATAGGCGCGGACAACTTCGAACTACTGACGCGCAAGGGGGTATTTCCGTACGAGTACGTCAGCGGCGTCGACAAGTTGCTTAAGACCGAATTGCCGCCGCGGGAGGCGTTCTACAGTTCTCTGACCAGTGAGACCGTCAACGAGAGCGACTACGAGCGCGCGACCGATATCTGGCGACGCTTCGGTGTACGGAATCTCGGCGAGTACAGCGATCTGTATCTGAAGACGGACGTGCTCCTTCTGTCGGATGTCTTCGAGAATTTTCGCGACACCTGCGTCGAGAGCTACGGATTGGATCCCGCGCACTATTACACGCTACCGGGGTTCACGTGGGACGCTATGCTGAAGCACACGGGTATTTGATTCGAACTGCTCACCGATATCGACATGGTGATGTTCGTCGAACGCGCGTGCCAACAACAGGTACATGCCGTCGTACGATTCATCGCGACCGTCCACATATCTCATGTATCTCGACGTGAACAACCTTTACGGATGGGCGATGTGCGAATTTCTGCCGTATGCGGATTTTCGGTGGGTCGAGAACCCGGCAAATTTCGGTAGCGGCGGATTTTGACGTCGGTTACATTCTCGAAGTCGATCTCGCGTACTCGCGGGAGCTCCACGACGCCCACGCCGATCTACCGTTCTGTCCGACGCGCGAGAAGCCTCCCGGAAAACGATGCAACAAGCTGCTCGCCACGCTTCGCGATAAGCAGCGTTACGTCATGCACTATCGCAATCTGCAGCAATGCCTGCGACACGGTTTGCGTTTGACGAGGGTGCATCGTGTCCTGCGGTTTGCGCAGTCCCCGTGGCTTCGCGGATACATTGAGCTCAACACGACACTCAGAATTTTTGCGAGTAACGATTTCGCGAGGAATATGTACAAGCTGATGAACAACGCGGTCTTCGGAAAAACGATGAAGAACGTGCGCGAACACGTGGACGTGCGCCTCGTGACGCGCTGGGAAGGTAGATACGGTGCGGAGGCGTTGATCGCGAAACCGAATTTTCACAGTCGAAGCGTCTTCTCCGAGAATCTGATCGTCGTAGAGCTGCGTAGCCTCGAGATCGAGCTGAACAAACCTATCTACATCGGTATGAGTATCTTGGAGATTTCGAAAACGCGTATGATTTTCACTACGAGTACATGGCGCCGTTGTATCGCGACAGATGCAGGATAATGTACACGGACAGTCCGCGACAGATGCAGGATAATGTATACCGACAGTCTGATATATCTTCTCGAGTGCAAGGACGCGTACGCCGACATGAGGCGCGACATCGCGCGCTACGACATGAGCGGTTTTCCCGAGAATAACGCGTACGGTATGTTGCGAGTTAACAAAAACGTACCGGGCCTGATGAAGGACGAGAACAACGGTGCCGTCATGACGGAGTTCGTAGGACTCAGGGCAAAGATGTACGCCTTGAGGGTGATGGGGAGAAGCGACACGAAGAGGATAAAAGGCGTGAGAAACAGCGTCGTCGCGAGAGAGATAATGTTCGACGATTACGTGCGGTGTCTCGATGAGGTTAGGGAGCTCTCGGCGTGTCAATCGAGCATACGTTCGAGGTTGCACGAGGTCTATACCGTTTCGGAATGGAAACTCGCTCTCAGTCCGTATGATGACAAGAGATACGTCACGTTCGATTCCTACGATACTCTGCCGTGGGAACATTATAGGGTACCATCGTAACACACATGTAAAGAATACATTTTTTAATATATTTATTAAAATGGTTTTGTGACATCGATCAAAAAATAAATTGTATTGTATTCGCGAATGATACATTATTTTTTACAATATATCCCTGTTGTTTATCCAAGAGTTGTGCGAATTGTCCAGCCACTTCACGTACGCCTTGTCGCCCTATTTTCGCAACACTTTTTACACGAGGTAAACGTTGGGATCGGAGACTTGCTGCAACTCGTGCTCGTAGAATCTTCCGGCTGTGGAATCCCCGCGAGAGTCTATCAGTCGATACGTCGCGGGATTGGTTTGCTGTACCTTCGCGATACGGAAGATCTCTGTTGTCCAATTGGATGTGTAGCCTTTCTCGAAAATCGTCTTGAACTTGCTCACGCGTACCGAATCGTTCATCCTGAATCTCGCCGGAGCCGCGATCTTCGCGTGACTGTACACCGTGGACAGGAGTCTCTCAGCGACGTCGAGCGTCACGTCCGTGGCATGCCGATCGTTCGATGTATACGACGGTTGTAATCCGACAGCAGCCTCGGCAGCGAGTCGATCCATCTGTACGATCCGTTGAGCGGAAGAGTCTCCACATGTCGTTCTTCAGCGTGCGATTAAATCTCTCCACCACCGACGCCTTCATCACCGAGTACGTGGAGTAATGATTTATGTCTCGCTTCCTCATTATCGCCTGCACGTGGGAGTTGTAGAACTCCTTTCCCTTGTCCGTCTGCATGTTTTTCGGATATTGCTTGTTCTCGCGGAATATTTTGGACAGCGCCACGGCCACCTCTTTTCCGCCTTTGTTCTTGAGGAGGAGTGCCCACGCGTACTTGCTCAATACATCGATGGCTGTCAGTATGTAGTTGTGACCTTTATTCTGTCGCGCGTATGGACGCATCTCGACCACGTCGGCTTGCCACAGATCGTCGTATCCGCGAACCACAACGCGGCGACGCGGAAAGTTTCTTCGCGCCGGAGCGTACAACTCCCTCACGAGTCTGCGCTTCTCGAGGCTCACCGTTCGCCGAGGGCTCACATGTCGTCGTCTCTGTCTTGTTCCAACCATTTCACGATCTCCTCGTGTGACACTTTAGCCACGTCGAACGGGATTTTGTCGTTGTCGTTGTCGTCGTCTGCGAGATCCGCCTCGGCGTCACTCGGGTCTGTCTGACTGAGTCTCTTTTTCCTCTCGAGTAGCGGGGGTATTACCGGTTCCTCCTCTCCGTAAGAGCCTGGATCCGCGAGTCTTCTGTGAAATTTCAAAACGACATTTTTGATCACTCTCAATTCAATTTTTACGAACGCTCGTAATTTGTTCAAAAACTTCTCTAACTTTTCGTCTTGATTCAACAGCGTCTTGGATACTCTTTTCTCGCTTGTCGATACCTTCCCTGAGATCTCGTTCACTTTTGTCGACTGATCGTTCTGCACCGTTGTCAACGCCATCAATTTTTCGACGAACGATTTGGATGTCTTTTCGTAGTTGATCGACAACGAGGTTGTTTTTTTCGAGAGTTCGTCCACCTTTTTCCCCAAATCGGTTACTCTTTTCGCGGTGTTGTCCACCTTTCTCGTTGCGTCGTTCATTTTTCTCGCGGTGTCGTCCACCTTCTTCGCGACGTTGTTTAACTTTTTCGCGACGTCATCCACCTTACCCTCGACTGCGCGTCCGCTTTCGTCGAAAGTTCCTTCAGATCCTCGGACAATTTGTTCGCGGTGTCGTTCACCGACGTCAAGGATTGTCCCACGGTAAGGATCAATTCGGCAGTCTCGAGCTTCAGATTTTCAACACGGTCTCTGCTGCTCTTGTCGATCTCGTCTATCGCCTTTTGAATCGTACGCTCGACGTAGCTCCTGTTCGTCGCGTCCGTGTCGTTCTCCGGCGCGGAGACTCGTCGTATCTTGCGATCTCGCGCATCGTAGAAATCCGTCCAAACGAAAAAGTCCAAACAGAGCGACCTGTTGATCACACAGTTTCTTAAGGAGTCGATTTTCGATTTGTCGCTGTTGCTGCGTCTCCCTTCCTCGAGAGACGTTCCAAATTTGTTCACCGACATCGCGTCACCACCTCCGTCGGACTCGCACTACTCTCGAGATCGACTCGTTCGTTCAATTTATAATCAGTTCAGTCTCGCGGAGTTTCTCGATTTTCGACAGAAACTCATTGTCATGGGAGTCGTTGCCCGCCCGTCGAGAGGCGTCGAGCAATCGAAGACGTTCGACCAATTCGTTGGGATTGTCCTAGTGAACGTAATCTATCGCATTCTTGGTCAATCTCATGTTCGACGGCACGCTCGCGCCTCCCCCTCTTTTTTTCTCGCTGGACACGAGCGGAGCTATGACGTATTTGTACTTGTGACCTTTATTGCCCATCACTGGCGAATCCGCGTTGCGATCCCGTCTATGGACGTTCGTTGTCAACAGAATCCTGTATCTCCGTTTGTCCTTGTCGGTGTAAACGGCGTCGTCGGGAATTCTCTTGAAGATCAATTCGTACAGTCCGGGTGTGCCCGCGTATCTCGTATCGCCGATGATCACGGAGTCATCCGGGTTCACGTCGAACGTCTTGTCGCCCAGCATCGTGCCGCTCTCACCGAGATACACGCCGTACACGTGATCGATTTCGGTGTCTCCGCTGAAAAGTGCACCTGTATCTACGTCCCAACGGCCCCAGTCAATTGATCAGTGCGTCGCGAATCTGATGCGTTTGCAGGCTCCGTCTGACGGATGTTTCGAACGACGGTGATGCCGAGTCCTGAAAAACCTCCTCCTTTTCTCGAACGAACGGAGACAACATCCGCGGTTCCCTCGGAGTCGCGGGCGGCGCGGAACCGACCGGCGCGGGCGACCCTCGCGAATCCATCGGCGCGGAATCAAACGACGAGGCGTTCAGTCGTTCTCTCCTCTTAGGTTTAACCACGATTCTTTCTCGCTCGACGGTTCCGTCATCGTCGTCGTCGCTGCGTTTTCGCTTCTTCGTATCGACAGTGATATCCGGTTTAGCCTCGTCGTCGTCATCGTCGTATCTCGAGATTCTGTTCGCGTCCATTTCCGTATTCTCGACGATTCGTTTTGTTATGCCGTTTATGCGACATTCAGTATTTTGTCTGAGATCTGGTTGCCTCTTAGAGTTTAGGAACTCGGGTGTCCTCCAATAAGTACTCACTTGATGTGACTCGAATACACTTTATTTGATCGATGTTACAGGGTTTGCCCCCGAATGCGCGTCACATCCGCACGCTCTCACTTAATTGTTAAAAACTGACAACCGTGTCCTCGCGACGGTCGTTTTTATATAGATGGAAATGCTGATGCGAGTGCACCTTTGCACTCGTGGAAGTCGCTGACTTATTTCCGCGACATTTCTCAATACGGTTTCGCGTTACAGTAGTATTGAGAAATTTCATAAAAGGTTATTGCCTTTTGGACTATAACATCCCTCCCCCGTTAGAAAAATTTATATTTGGGTTAATTATCTTACAATTATATATTTCCGTTTACAATAATGATTACAATCGTGTGCGCTGGTTAATTGCTAGCTTTCTTAAGTCTAGAATCGTATGCTTTGGCTACGCTTTAAAATTGATCGCGGGAATCTATACGATTCATCGCATAATCTAACGGTCGGGCGGGCTCGTATTTTTGACTTATTTTTCGATCTTATAATTATATATATTATTATTCCTATTACCAACGCGGTAGTTAGAGCGCTAGTCGCCATGGGATAAATAAATTGTTTCTGAACGAAGAATTGCCGGTCGCTATCTTGCAACTCGTTGTTCATTTTCTGGAGTTGCGCTCTTAAATTGATTAGCTCTATTCTGTGTTGAGTCCCCTCCTCCGTTTTGTTTTGAGGATGCGTGAGACTATAGTTTGGCAATAGCATGCTGATTGCGGGTAGATACGTCTCTATCTCGGTTTCATAGACGGTTTCTCTCGTCTGAATGGTGGTGTCGGCTGTTATCAGCTTACAGTTGTCGCCTCTTTTAAATGCTCGATGATATCATCCACGGGCATTAGTTTCGGGTGCATAGCTCCTTGTCGTATATAAGTTAAGTACTCTATGATATTTCCAGCATCCCGTATTAATTCTGCAATAACTGCGTTGCTGAGGGTGAAAAGTTCTCGTATTTCTTCTCGATTCAAATATTCGGATACTTATTTTTCCAACAATTTTTTGTTTCGTTCTATAATGGTTTCCACTTTATCGATGTGTCCTATCGTAGCGTTAATTATTTTTATTTGATTCTGCATTGCATGATTTAATGTTTGCTGTTTGCTTTCTATCATTTGTAGCTGCTCGTTGATGCGTTTTTCGTCGTCTGCATCCATCGTTCCAAATAGAGATTTTGCTACTAAGCCTATTCCATCTATAAGTCCTAGGTTTTTCGGAACTTGATAAATTGTGTTGATTTGGCGTATTAATTTGCCTATTCGTATTCCAGATCTCTTTTTGTAATTGACTCGAGATCGGTACATATCGCTTGATATTGTACGTTTCCGGAGGTGCATGTCGCTTTGGCTCCGTACGTATAATTCTTTACTTGCTCTGCGGTTTAATGTTGTCACGTCAAGTTTTATGACTAATTTCCACGTTTTCCTGGAACAGTGTAGTCGCCCAATTTTTTCATAGTAGATTCCTGGTTTATGCGGAAAATTTTGGATTTCGTAGGGCGGTTTGGGATCGTTGAACTTTCTCAAGACTTGCCCCTTCCAGCAGGTGAGAACTCTGTAATCAGATACAAAAAACTGCTTTTTAGCAGTTCCCCCTTTCTCCCGGGAGAACTTTTTTGCACATTATCTTTTGACTTTCTATCTTAATATCTCAATTTCTGCTATGGCAGTGGGTTTTTATTTTATACTTTGCTACTGTCATCAAGCGCGTTTTTTAGTACTCCATGGTCCGCTGATCCGTAAGGTGCTTTCAAGTATAATAATGAAGTGTTACGGTCATTTTTCTGTGGAGAGTCCGCCCGCGGAATCAGAAGATTTTTCTGTGCCCGACGGAGATATTCTCCCCGTGCCTGAGGAGCCGGAAGGTCCAGGCTACGACGGCGACGTTTGGCCCGAGCCCCCAGAGCTCGATAATTGCTGGAGTGAGTCTCCTCCCAACGACTCCCACTATGATGTGATTGAGACTATGTTAGTCCGACTCATGCGATAGAGGTAAATGAAGGTGTGTATGTTCGTGTGTCTCGCACCCCCTCTATGGAGGATGTGTCCTCATTCAGCCAAGCCACAACCGTTATTTGGGATGGAGATTCTTCTGAAGCGTTTCCCGTCCCTCTTGCCGAGGACGTCCCTCCTGCTGAGGACGTCCTTCCTATCGACGACGTCTCCTCGATAGAAGAGTAACTGTTCGCCGTAGTTACGTAATTTTGTGTAATTACGTAGTTTTAGTGTAATGGACTTATTATGGTCATGGATTTTTTTTGTCTTTTGTTTACGGACCTACTATTATGGATTTTCCCACTGGTGCAACGATTTTCTTCTTCGGTGAGTACTACTCTTCAATAAATAATTTTAATCTATTTATGTGTACGCGCGACGTTTTTCTTCCCTTTTTTATGGTATAATTTACGTCGGAATTCTTTTCGATAATTGTGTAAGGTCCGGTCCATAGAGCTTCGAGTTTTTTCGACCGTCCTCGCCGTAGTGTCTCATCGTACATGAGCACTTTATCGCCTACGTGAAATTGCACTTTTTTAGTTTTGCCATCGTACTGCTTTTTAGCCTTGATTTTCTCGTTCTGTATGTGCTCTTTTGCGACTTGGCTTGTCGCTTGCAATCTTTCCCGCAATTCCTGCGCGTAATCGTCGTAACTATACGTGGATCTTGGCGGTTTCGTTAATGCAGTAGGTAGATCGGCTTGGTGTCCGTAAATTAATTCAAACGGGGTGTATCCAGTCGCTGTATGTGGTGTGGTATTATAGGTAAACATCGCGAATGGTATCCACTCGTCCCAGTCAGTTTGATCCTTATTTATGTAGTGTCGCAAATACTCGGCTAGTGTCCGATGCGATCTTTCCAACGCGCCGTTGCTTTCAGGATGATAGGCGGTTGTTTGTATTTTATTTATTTTTAACAATGTACATGCGTTTTTGAAAATTTCGCTCATAAAATTCGTTCCTCTGTCTGTTAAAATTGTTTCCGGTATTCCATGTTCGAGGACGATTTTTGTTACGAATTCTTTGCTTACTGTATTTGTCTCTTGATTGGCTATCGGTATAACTTTACTAAATTTGTTTAAGCTATCCTGGAAGGTTAGTAGGTATTTATTTCCATTAGTCGTGATCGTTAATGGTCCTACTATATCCAACGCACACTTTTCGAACGGTTTCGTAGGTGTGTCTGTAATTATTAATGGGGCTTTATTTCTTCTTGATAGTTTATTTTTCTGGCATAGCTCACATTTAGCGATGTATTTTTCTACATCTTTCGTTAATTCTGGCCAATTGTGTGTTAGGTGGATTCTTTTAATGGTGCGTTCGACACCTTGATGCCCTCCGGTAAGTGCATCGTGATATTCATAGATTATTTGTTTCTTTTCTTCTTCCGTGTACGTTTGCGTGCTCCCAGGGATTGCATCCTTTTCTATCATACAAATGGCTTGTCCGTCCCTGTTGTCGGCTTCGTTCCGTATCACATTACGGCTCAACGCGTCAGCGTTTGCGTTCGCTCGTCCGGACTTATGTATAATTTCGTAATCATACTCTTCTAATTTTAATCTCCAGCGAATCAATCGTGATCCTGGATCGTTTATATTGAACAACCATATCAAAGGTTTGTGATCAGTCACGATTTTGAATTTTGTACCATAGACGTATGGTTGAAAATGTTTTACTGCCCACTCTACGGCTAATAGCTCTTTTTCTGTAGTGTTATAATTTTGTTCTGCTCGTGTTAATATTCGGCTAGCGTAAGCAATCGGTCGATCGCTGCCTATTTTTCCTTGTGACAATACTGCTCCAATGGCATAATCTGATGCATCGGTAGTTACGATGAATTCTTCTGAGAAATCTGGATATTTCAGAACTGGTGCCGTCATCAATTTCTCTTTCAAATTATCGAAAGCGTTTTCTTGTTCCGCTGTCCACACGAATTGTTCTGTTTTCTTTGTTAGTTTCGTGAGCGGTCTAGCTATTTTCGAAAAGTTCTTTATAAATTTTCGGTAATATCCGGCCAGTCCTATAAATGACTGTATGTCTTTTATTTTCTTTGACGTCGGATAATCCTTTATTGCCGTTAATTTTGACGGATCTGGAGAGATTCCGTTTTCCGAGATAATATGTCCCAGGTACATTACCTCTTTGCGTAAGAACTCGCATTTTTCGAGCTGTAATTTTAAATTACTTTTTCGGAGTCTTTGTAAAACTTCCTTAGTCGTTTGTTATGGTCCTCTAAGCTTGATCCATATACGACAATGTCATCCAGATATACTAGACATCTTAGCCCATGTATTCCTGCTAAGACTGTATTCATCAGTCTCTGGAATGTCGCTGGCGCATTTTTCAATCCGAACGGCATGCGATTGAATTCGTAGTGGTCATGAGGTGTTAAAAATGCAGTCTTTTGC
Source organism: Tetramorium bicarinatum (assembly GCA_928718305.1). NCBI lineage: Eukaryota > Metazoa > Arthropoda > Insecta > Hymenoptera > Formicidae > Tetramorium > Tetramorium bicarinatum. The sequence goes on from OV788327.1 coordinate 28,232,834, forward strand.
TTATCTTGCTCAGCCATTGGTATTTGACGGTAATCGGACGCCAAATCCAATGTAGTAAAATATTTGGCATTTCCCAACTGGTCCAATATATCAGTGATGTTGGGCAGTGGAAATGAGTCGCCAATAGTTAGATCGTTCAATTTCCGAAAATCGTCTACTACGCGTAGTTTCGGGTTCCCTGCTGCATCGGCTTTTTTGGGTTCCACTAATAGCGGTGCATTCCATTGGCTGGTACTACTCTGTATTATTTTATTTTCTAACATTTCTTGCACTTGTCAATGAACTTCGATTTTATGCTTTTCCGCAAGGCGATACGGCCTCACGTTCACCGGTGAGGTGTCGGTGCGTGTAGTGATCTCATGTTTCGTTGCTGTGGTGCATGTCAATGATTCTCCTTCTAGATGAAATATGTCGCTGTATTCCTCACATATGTGCATGACCGCTCGTTTCTCTTCCGAATTTAAGTGTTGTGTTCGTAATGCTAGTCAGATTTGTTTGTCACGCGAGGCGACGGGTTTAAAATCCTGCTCCGCTTTTATCGCGTTTATTTCGGGAGCGATGCTCTCGTGTAATTTTGTCAGCTTAACTTGTGGTGTATACATTTCAACTTCCTTTTCAGTGGTATTAATTATACTTATTGGGCAGATATAATTGTTTGGTTCTATTAGGCAGTTTCCTATGTAGACGCCTGGCATCGGTTCCTTGGCTTGGACAATGCCTATGCAATTCTGATTCGTACTGGCTTCTATGATTGTTTCACTGCGTGATTTCAGTACGATTTTCTTAAATGGGTGGAGTCGTATAATAAAATCTCCAATCTTTAGTTGTGCTTGCTCATAATTACAAGTAACTAAATGCTTCCGTAGGAAATCGATTCCTAGAATTCCTTCTTGTTCGATCGACATATGGTCGCGAATTACATAAAATGTATGCTTGATTTTATTCTTGCCTAGCTGGATTTTTCCTAACGTATTTTCGCACGCATTTTTCCTAACGTATTTATTTTATGTCCGGTGATTCCAGTGAGGGCGATCCGCTTTTCGTATATTAACGCTTCATCTTTTATTGAGCTGAGTTTTATTAATGAAATTGTCGATCCGGAGTCATATAGCATTTTTACAGTACCTCTTGCTGCTTCTTGCATCGGTAATTCGACTTGCAGGAGTTCCGCCTTAGCACGTTTATGTGTACTCTTAACGTGTGAAACTCGATATTGTGAGGCAGGTCGCGGTTTTGTCTTTCTTGCTTCCTCCTGTTCATTATCGCTGCTGCTTGCAGAGTCGGTGTCTTTTCCCTGTTGCGCGTTCTTTTCTTGGCGCGTGTCTTTATTTGCCTTGGTTTTCGTCACATTCGTGGCGGGTTTACCGTGCAATCTCCAGCATTCATCTCGGGTATGCTCCGATTTCTTGCAATGCTTGCAGTATTTAGCTATTGCGTTTACTCGCGGGTTTCTGTCAGGTTTCGGCAATGCGTCCGAAATGTCCCGTTTTCCCGCAATTATAACATTGCGCATTTGAGCTTGTACCAGGTTTAGATTCGCTTCTCTTGTTTTTATGTGGAAAGCCGTTATTTTTATTTGTTGATGGTCCGAGGAGTTTTTCCTCTGCGCTAGCTCCTGTTATTACCTCCTGGAGTGTCGCGTATCTTTGCGAGCGTACGAGTATCTTGAGCTCGTCTCGTAGCCCGATTTCAAAATTAATTAACGCTTGCTTTCTTATAGTTTGTTGAATAGCGCGTTTAAATATGGAAGAGTGTTCCTCTCCCTCAATCACAGAGTCATACAATTTCATAGCTAGTAGATCGACTCTTTGCTCAAAAGCATGTGCGCTCTCATTTGGCTTTTGTTTTAGTGAGTTGAAATCTATCTGTGAATGCATGGTGCTTCGTTTAGTTTGATAGCAGCTTTTCTAGCTGCTGTTTTAACTCTTCATAGGTTTGAATGTCACGTGTTTCGAAATCTTGTATTGTTTTTCCTTTTAATTTAGTAAACAGGATTGCTTGTATTAGTGATTCTTCATCCGCGGGGTTTATGTTCTGTACCGCGTATGTACATGCATTGATAAATTCTTGAAGTTTGTGACGTGATGACCCGTCAAATTCAAGTATCATCATTCTAGCTTCTTTTAAAAGTAGACATCGAGGTGCGGTGCTGCGTCGATTTCTAATGTCGCGGCCAGTCCGCCCGTAAACTGCGTTCGCATGTTCTTCGATATCTTCTTCGGGGTGACTAACGTATCCCTGTCCGTATTCTAGCAGTGTCAATCGTTCCTGCATGGACTGTACTGCTGTGCATAAATCGCGTAATAACGTTGATAGCGCTAGGAGTTATCCGCTTCTCCGTGCATCGTCACGTGGTGCGTATGCGATGCCGCCCTGTCAGTTGATTGTCGTGCGGTCGGTTGTTGGTGTGATGTCTCGGGGTTGTTGACTTGTGGCGGGTTTATACTAGGGCGTTCATTTGGGGAATGGAACGTTGCCATATTTTCAGTTAATTGATCAATTTCCTCTGGGTCGAAAATTTCGCTTTCGTAGGAGGTTAGAGAAAATTCGCGCCGCAGTGATACTCTACTAGGAGTTCGACTTACACGCGGTCGCGGTCGCCTACCTTCACGGTTTCTGGGCGGCCTGATTTCAAATAAGCTTTCGTCGAAGCTCGTAAATGGGAATCTATGCTCACTAATAATGTGCTCGGGTAATTCGGACTCGCTCTCGTCTGAATATCGATTATCCAGATTTTGACGGACGCTATCGTCGATAACTCGTGATCTTGCGCTCGCTTGTATTGCTCTTTGTGCGGATTCGCTGAGTAACCACGATGGATTCGCGATTGGGGTATGCGCGTCTTCGCGTTTCGACATTCACGCGAACAAATAACGTAGTCTACTTAAATCGACTTACATTAGTAGTATGATTCGCATGTTCGCTCGTGAGGTTCCTTCGGTGCTCTGCAGTCCAGGGATCGGCGGCTGGCTCGATTACGGCTGCTGTCGTCGCTGTTCTGCGTTGTTCCCGGCTTCTGCGATGCTGCTCTCTGGCTCAATGCTGCGCGTTTAGCTTCTTCTTGGCATGTTCTCCTTCTTCTTCTCCCTCTTCGGTTTCGCCTCGTTTTTGACTTACTGGCTGACGTCTTGGCAGATTCCACCGCTGCCACCAATTTTGTTATGCTGTTTATGCGACATTCAGTATTTTGTCTGGGATCTGGTTGCGTCTTAGAGTTTAGGAACTCGGGTGTCCTCCAATAAGTACTCACTTGATGGTCGAATACACTTTATTTGACCGATGTTACAGGGTTTGTCCTCGAATGCGCGTCACATCCGCACGCTCTCACTTAATTGTTAAAAACCGACAACCGTGTCCTCGCGACGGTCGTTTTTATACAGATGGAAATGCTGATGCGAGTGCACCTTTGCACTCGCGGAAGTCGCTGACTTATTTCCGCGACATTTCTCAATACTGTTTCGCGTTACAGTAGTATTGAGAAATTTCATAAAAGGTTATTGCCTTTTGGACTATAACAGTTTCAACGGCTCGACGATCGGTTTGAACGTCCTCTCCAGAACGAGCTCGTCCTCCAACTTACCGGTCTTCAAAGCTCTGTGTTTCCTGAGAATCGACGCTCGCGTCCTCGCGATCTCTCTCGCCGTTCTCTCCCGTTCGGCGGTATCCCGCATCGTCCCCGTCGATCCTCGCGTAACGTTCGAGAACTACTGATCGTTCTACAGTATCGCGAAGTCGTTGAATCCACGTCGGTACCTATCGTTTCGCAACCCACTGTCCTTGTCCAACACTACGAAACCGTATTTGCGTCGCCAACATTCGCGACAAAACGCGCTGAATTCCTCGTACGTCATGTCGCTGTTCACGTGATCGTTGTACATGTATTTCAAATTGATATTGTCCTGCTTGAACAGAATCAATAGATTCGCGTTGTCGCGTATCAGATGCTTCGGTATTCTGGCGTACGTTTGACACAGATAAAAACAGTCGACGTTGGAGTGTCGACCCATGGAAAAGTACTCCCTGATCGTGTCCTGTTTGTCGCAGGCTACGTCGTCGAACACGAACACGGAATCGGGAGACGCCTCGCGAGGCGGCACGACCTCGCGATTGTTCGAGAACGCGTGATAACCGATTCCGTCGATCGACTCGAGCAGTTCCTCGAGGTATCGATATTTCGGTTGATGCAGGGATTTCGAGTACACGTACACGTTCTCGAAACGAAGTCCGTGCGGACTCTCCAGCAAACTTATCAGAACATTTGTCTTACCGCAGTTGGAGGGTCCACACACGATGCAGCGTATCGCGCTCGGCAATAGCGGGCGTGTCTGCGAGCCTCTCTCGATTCTTTACACCCTGACATCAATAGCGATCTTCGATCAAGGTTCGACACTCTTATCGTTTGTGGTTGTCGCACGAATCGCATCGTAGATGTGCGCATGCGCCGCTCGCGATCGAACTATTTATACCCCGAACGACGGATCGGTTCTCGTAGTGATCGAAAATGTTTCTTCTGCTGACGAACAAACGCGACGTTCTCGGCCTGTCCGCGGAGCAGCTGCAGTACATACCGAAGATCGCTCTTCTGCGCGACTTCGGTGATTACGTCGAACTACTGTGGGACAGATTACCCGAACACCTGAGAACGGATTCCGAGGTACGGAGCTATCGCGCGTGTCTGGAACACTACAATCGTCCGTGGTAACGAGATCACGTAGACGGTCCGCTGCCGCTCGTCAAAGATTGCGTCGTATGTCAGAGAGAGGCGCAAGTCTGCTCAATCGCGCCATAAACGCTCTACCCTTCGAACTCCATATTCCCGGTTATCAGTTTTGCGGCCCCGGTACTCATCTCGCGAAGCGATTGGCGCACGGTGATCGAGGTATCAATCCGTTGGACGCGGCGTGCCGCGAACACGACATCGCCTACTCGCAAAGCAACGATCTCGCCGATCGACGCTGATCGAGCGCTCGCCGAGAGGGCGCGCGAACGTGTCACGTCGAGAGACTCGACTCTCGGTGAGAGGATCGCGGCGACCGCCGTATGGGCGGCTATGAGAGCAAAGACGAAGCTAGGTGGGTATGAAGAAAGGAAGGAAGACGAAGAGGAGGAAGAGAGTGCTGCCGATAGCGAAACGCGGAGGCTTCTTGCCTCTCCTGCCGATGCTCGGCGCGATCGGTTCTTTGATCGGTGGAACGGCGGGCGTCGCGAAGGTGTTGAACGCCGGGAAGACCGCGCGACGTCAACTCGAGGAACTGCAACGTCACAATCGCGCGACGGAGGGCCGCGGATTGTATCTCACCCCGTACAAACGCGGTAAGGGTGTAAAAAAATCGGAAAAAGGAGCGAAAAAAAATCTCGTGGGAGAAGACGCGGGTGATGCTCCGTATACCATCATCCGGCGTCACGACGAACGAACAGTTGGATCGATTCGCCCGTCAAATGCGCGTACCCTTCTTCAGAGGCGTGTTCATGCGCGACGCGTTACCGACGAGAGTGCGACGCAACGAGAGCGGTATCATGAATCTCGATGACGTGGTGGAACCGGGCATGCATTGGGTCGCCTACGCGAAGAGGGGAAACGACGAGATCTACTTCGACAGTTTCGGCAACCTTCGACCCCCCGAGAGAACTCGAGCGATACCTCGGTGACACGGCGAACGTGTTCTACAATCGTCGTTCGTATCAGACTTTCGATCAGAGTGTTTGCGGTCAGCTGTGTCTACTGTTTCTCCGGGATATCGATTGGACGCGTCGTCCCTCGATCGCGTCATGTCGCTGACTCTCACGCTCACCGGAGGACGGAGCGTTCTCACGGCGAGCTATTTTCCCGCTATAGATCTGAGCAACGGAGATTATGAGTTGGGTCTTACGAATTTCGAGACCTACAATACGATACCCAACGTCGACTCAACGAACAATGTATTTCATTTCGGCAACGACGAGACGATCATCATTCCCGAGGGATCGTACGAACTGCCTGCTATAGATAAATATCTGAAAGCAGCGATACTTCGCAGGCGAGAATCGACGGTGACGAGCGGAGCGTCGACGAATGTGGACGACGACGATGACGAGCGCGTCTTCGATGAGGAGAACGATGGACGCGCCGAACCGTCGATCGTTATTCGCGCCAACGCGAATATTATGAAGTGCGAGATCAAATGCGTCTATCGCGTAGATTTCACCAAACCGAACAATATTGGCTCTCTTCTGGGCTTCTCGGCGAATCGGATGTTGAAACCGAACAAATGGTACACGTCCGACGAATCGGTAAACATTTTGAAAGTGAACATCGTACGCGTGGAATGCAATATCACCGCGGGTGCCTACAGCAACGGCAAATCGGTGCACACGATACATGAATTCGCGCTGAACGTTCCACCTAGATATAAACTGTCGGAGACTCCTACGCAGATCATTTATCTCCCGATCATCGCGCGGAACGTTACCGACATAGCCTTGCACGTCGTGGATCAAAACGGGCATCCGATCGATTTTCGCGGGGAGGAGATAACGATTCGACTTCACGTGCGACGCAGAGGAGTGTAGATATGCGAGCGTGAGAGGAAGATTCTTGTCCCGAACGAGTCGTACCCAAGACGAAGCCTACCTGTCGTACCGCGCGTATGGGGGAGGGAAATCTGGTGAGAAACGCGGGTAAAACGAGAGCGAGGAGAGACGATTTGAGCGACGCGAACGTCGCTTTTTTCCGATCGTTAGAATTCGTCGTGAGAGAATGCTCGGCATCATGATCGACATCTTGAACGTCGGTGGAGAACCGGTCTTCGACGACCGCATTGTCAAAATCGAGACTCATACGTACAATCCGTACGCCAACACTATGTTCGAACACAACGACGAGATACGAATACCCATACAGCAACAGGATTTGTATACGTTGCCGTGCGAGAGTTTTCTGTACGTCGAGGGAAGATTGTCGGACGGCGGTCCGACTACGAGACTATCGGACAATTGCGTCGCGTACATGTTCGGCGAGATCCGTTACGAATTGGACGGTGTGGAGATAGACAGATGTAGAAACGTCGGGATAACCAGCACGATCAAGAGCTACGTGTCGTTTCCCGGTGACAGAGCTACGAAGTTACTGAACGAGGGATGGTACAACGCTGCGCCGATGAGTAATTTCAACTTCTGCGTGCCTCTCAGGATGCTTCTGAGTTTTATTTACGAGGATTACAAGCGCGTAGTGATAAACGCGCGACACGAGCTCGTTCTGATACGCTCGCGAAACGACAACAATTGCGTCGAACGAGGAGTCGAAGGAACCCAAGATCGTTCTGTTGAAGATACAGTGGCGTATGCCGCACGTCATGTTGAATGACGTCAATAATTTGTCTCTATTGCGAATGTTGGAGAGTGGATGATATTTGAGCGTAGGATTTCGCTCGTGAATTATATGCAACTCATATTTCAAAAAGTTGAAATGATCAACACTTATGAAAATTTTAAGCAGTTATTATCAAATGATATTGGTAATTACGATATCATAGAATGGGTTAAAATTAATGGTACAGATTATCGAAAGAATGATGTACTAAATGTTGGTAAAAATAATTTGATATTATTTGGAAAAATTGAATTTGTTATAACTAATTATTCTAATATTTTATTTATATATAAAAAGATAGAATCTTTAAATTATAATACACATTTTCGCGCAAACGAGATTGAAGAGAAAGAGGAATATGATCTGATAATTAAAGAAAACCTTATAGATTACAAAGTCTACAACTTGCATGTATCATCAACAACAAAAGATACATCTCTTTTTCTTCAAATAAGTAAAATTTATTATTTACGAAATTTATGTTGTTTTTATGTAAATCATTTTAAATCTTAGATATGCTATTATATGAAAAATTTGTTATGTCAAAACTTATCGCTGTGTAAAATGTATACCTAATATATGTATATGATTTCAGATATTAATTAATAATATAATAATTAATAAAAATTTTTCACAAATTTCATGATTTATCTATTACACAATGCATAAAATGTGTTTAAAAATGCCCTAAAAGTGCGTAAAAATACATTATGTTCATTAAAATAAACTTTCTATTTAAATCAAGTAAATAATTTATCTTAAGACTTAAATAATTTATTCATTCTTTTATTATTTAATTTTATTAATTTTTACTTATTTTTAATTAATTAATTTTATAAACCTGCAGGAACAAAATAGATTTAAAAAAAATTTTTTTAATGGAAACCATGTTAAAAAACAATATTATCTTTAAAGTAAATTATTTCTTTCTGTATAATAAGAAAATTATTTTATAAACTTACAGTAACAAAATATATTTTCAAATACAACAATCATTTTTCAAAAAAAGAAAATTTTTACTAAATTTTGAAAAGCAGTCTTTAAAACAAAAAAAATTACATTTATAAAGGAATTGGTAAGAATAAGTACTTTTAAATCTAAAAGCACTTTAAATATAAATGTAATATAAATAATAAAATATATTTTTATTAAAAGTGCTTTTAGATTTATAGGTACTTATTGTTACCATTTCATTTATAAATGTAATTTTTTTTGTTTTAAAAAACTGCTTTTCAAACTTTAGTGCAAATTTTCTTTTTTTGAAAAATGATTGTTTTATTTGAAAATATATTTTGTTAGTGTAGGTTTATAAAATAATTTTCTTATTATACAGAAAGAAATAATTTACTTAAAACATGATTGTTTTTCAAATTTAATAAACATGGTTTCTATTTAAAAATGTGTTTTTTTATTTTGAAAATATATTTTGTTACTCTGAAAAATGAGTTTCTTTATTTTAAAATATATTTTGTTACTGTAGATTTATAAATTAACTGTCTTATTATACAGAAAAAAATAATTTACTTAAAAAATGATATCGTTTTCCAAATTTAGTAAACATGGTTTCCATTTAAAAATGTTTCTTTTCATTTTGAAAAAATATTTTCTTATTACTACTGTAGAAATCAAACCTTTTGATTTATTAAAAAAAAAGATTTACCTATTTTTTAAAAATTTGCATATTTTTGAAAAACAACATTTCTTTTATTTTGTAATGCGTTTTATAGTTTAAAATATCAGTTATTTAATTGAAGTATATACTTTTTGTTTAATAAATAACATTTACTTACTTTAAAGAAACAATTTTTCTACATTAATAAATGTTTTTTTTCTTTCTAAAAATACAGATGTTTCAAATTATGAAAATAATTTTTTTGTAAATAGTCAAAACAATGGTTTGCTTTATTCAAATTTAATTTTCTTGAATCTAGCAATTTTTTTTTCAGTGCATAAAAGTAAAGCAAGTTTCTGTCGTCTATCCATTCTTTAGTAATAACAATGTGTTTTAGAGCGATTTTTACCAGCTAGTTAAACTAATTGTTTTACGAAATTTTCTACCAACGTATTAGGTGTACAACCTTGCTTCCGTTTTTTTTCGAAATTCGAGGCTTTATTGTGGTTATACATTTACGATTCAAAGTATTGTCCATTGCTGATCACTACTTTCTCCCATCTTTCGGACAGCATACGAATCCCGCGTTGAAAAAACTGGTCATCTTTTGAGGCGATCCACGAATCGATCCAATTTTTTATTTCTTCTTCATAAGAACGGAAGTGCCGGTCAGCCAGGCCATGGGTCATTGATCGAAACAAGTGATAATCAGAGGGAGCAACGTCTGGAGAATACGGCGGATGGGGTAGGACTTTCCATTTGAGCGTTTCCAAGTATGTTTTGACCTGTCTTGCAACATGTGGGCGTGAGCGTTGTCATGCTGCAAAATCACTTTATCGTGTTTATCGTTGTATTGCGACCGTTTGTCTTTTAATGCTCGGCTCAAACGCATCAATTGCTTTCGATACCGATCGCCTGTGATTGTTTCAGTCGGTTTTAGTAGCTCGTAATACACAAAAGACACGCCATGTCGGTCTTCGACGTCAAAATCACCATTCTTAAAGCGTTGAAACCACTCTCGGCACCTTCTTTCGCTAATAGCGGCCTCACCATAAGTATTTGAAAGTATTCGATGAGCCTCAGCCGCAGATTTCTTCATATTGAAGCAGAAAATTAATACTTCCCGCAAATGACGAGAATTTGGCTCGTAAACTGACATTTTGAATCAAGAATCACTTTATGATGCAGACACAAATCGACTAATATTTCGATGGCGTTATGTTTACAAAGGCCTGAGCTTATTGTATGACGTCTACGATCTATTTATTTCGGCCATCATTTACCGCTATCTATTGGAAAACGGCGGAAGCAAAGTTGTATATCTAATAGATTAAGTTTAGTCTTAGTTTAACTTATTTTTTAACCTTCTCTAATTGTTAGAACTAGAAAAAGATAAACAGTAAGTTAAACTAAGATTAAAGTTACTCTACATTAGTAGAAAAGAATATTAGTAACCTATTAATAATTTCAAAAGGAGCGACACAGCAGTAGTTGCCCAGTGATGCTTGACGCATCTATGGAGTCAAACTCATTGCGTTGCCGCACTGCGTTGCCGCAATTCAACGCATAAATGGAGTCTTAGCTTAATGGTGTAGTAGCTGCCGACGCAGTGGGTGGGCAAGGAGGGCAGGCGCGCCGTTACTCGTGTTTACAGCTCGGCCCCTCCCATGTCTTGCCGCACCGCGCTATAGCTCGCATCGATGGTCGCTAGACACACTCGCGATTACAAGAACGAGACTACTTACAATTAGTAAAACAGTAAAAATAATTAAAATAAAAATAAGTTTCTGCAATTAATGAAATCGATACAGAGAAAGAAATCAGAGATCTACGGAGAAACTGATTGTTTTCTATTGTAATTCGCGTTACTTCTCTGTACCGAATCCAAAAGACATGATGTCGTTTTCTATCGTTCTCTCCTTTACAAAGAAAATATACTATTATGAGAAATATATTATAGTCGTGAATTAATCTTTCATAAATATACTATTTGCAACATTTTCTTATCATTTTCTTTTCCACGTCGTGATTAATGGAAATTATGATTGAGTCTTTACGTTCTCGAATAAAATTATTTAATGGCAAGAAAACGCTATCGTTTCCACATCACCTTGAGGTAGATAGCTCGGCGCGTTTTTTTTAAGTGGTTTCCCCAGTAGGCCTAATCCACTTTTACACATTTAATGTAATAACTGTTCGAAGTGCTTTCCTCGTGCTTGTAAGCAAAGTTTGGCTCTTCGAGTCATTTGTTGTGTCTCACGGCTTGTTGTTGCCGTGATAACGGCATGTCCGACGTGATGATATTAAAAGGCCGCTAAAATTGCTCCGCGTATCTCATTTTTGGTACCTTCACGCCTGTACTCGATTGAAGCTTTGATAAAACTCCAAAAATAATCTAGTACGTTCAAATCTGGCGATCGTGCCGGCCAAATGATTGGGCCACCTCGACCCATCCACTTGTCCGGAAAACACGTATCTAAAATTTCGCGTGCTTGACGGGAGAAATGTGCGGGAGCTCCGTCGTGTTGAAAGATCAATGTTTCCCGCATGCGGAGAGGTACGTCTTCCAAGAGTATCGGCAGTTCGTTCTCAATGAATGCTGTATATCTTTCTCCAATGAGGCGTGACGGAAGAAAATACGGGCCGATCTGAAAATTGCCAGTAAATACATTATGAAAACAATACAGCAGATTTGTTAATTTACAAGATTATTCACCACTCTGTCTGCAATTACGCCTGCCCACACATCGACCAGCGATATTGAAAGGTGGACGTACGAATTGCGTGAGGGTTTTCATTTTGCCAAAGCAAAAGATTTTTTTAATTAAACAAGGCATTCGGCGTGAATGTGGCCTCATTTGTCCATAAGATACGATCGGGAAATGATTCATTTCGCCGACACTGTGCGAGGAACTCTGTGCAAGTTTTATATTTAATAATTATTATATTCTAGAAACGCCATAAATCGAAGAAAAAGTGAAACAAAGAAATGAAAATACCTTCACAAAAATAGATGCGTTGTCTTTCATCGCGCGAAAGAAGTTGCTGCACACGTTGAAAATGGTATGGGTGCAATCCATTCTTGTGCAAAACACGACACACGGTTGTCTGTGATACACCGATTGCACGAACTATAAAACGTGTGCTATTCCCCGCATTATTTTCAAATGCACGCAGAATTCTTTCGTCAATATTGACATGACGACGTACTGGTGCATTGTGATTTTGGTGCACCAGGAGCATTCCAGTCTCGCTCGCGCGTAAAAAACATTGTCTTGTTACTCTTGTCGGATGCCGCTCACGATTGGGAAATAATTCCGCGTAAATGTGTTCTGCGGCACGAGCATTTCCCCTGGACATCCCCAATAAATCATATCGGTATACTTCCTCCGTGAAATTTATTGTTAGCGCACGCTAATGGGGCGTGAAATACCCCAACACCTTTTAAGTTTTATCATTCTGCGGAAAAGGTAGCACGGGAAGCAAGAAACGCGGGACCGCCGAGCATACCTAAACGGAGCCAAAAGCGGAAAGCGCCACCAAGTCTCGTCACCCAGCTCCCTTGTTTCCCCTCGCGCTAGTACGGCGGATATAAAAATGCCACGGGCTCGAAAGAAATTCACTTGTCCAGTGCGAGTCGCTACCTGACGATGTCTCGAAGCTAAAACTCGCTTTCCTAGATCTGAACTGTCGAAAAAACCTCGAGGTAGAGCGTACCCTGTCTCCGCTAGTATTACTGGCACCGACGTTCCTGCTCCGAACCAAGCCTTCTCGGCAAGAAACCCGGGTAGGGAGTGCCCTGCCACAGCTGAGTGTTTTCAGCCCTACCGAAATCGCTTACCTCGACCGATCCGCAAGATATACGAAAACGGGGTAGGCGGCTGCCTACCTCCGCCGGACATTATCGGCAGTATCTCGTTTCCTTCCAGATACCAGCAATACCTGTAAGTTCTCGAAACGCGACGGAGATTCCCTGAGATTCGCCACCAAGCTCCTGATCCAGCTTGCATCCCGGAGAATTCCATATATCGATCGCGAATTCGATCCACGAGTTACGAACCTACGCGAACCGCAGAATCCAGCTACGCGACGTTACTACGGCAACGACCAGCCCGCGCTTAGTCCGTATACAAGCTGTTGCCACGGCAACGCCCAGTCGACGCCTGATCCGTCCGCAAGCCGTTACCACGGCAACAACCAGCCAAGCGCAGTAACGCATCGCATCGCGCCGACGCAGCAAATCGTTCACCGCGTTGCGTTCACGCGAGCAATTGTACCGCCCGCATACCACGCTTACCATCGTCAGGCCGTTCTACGGCTAATTCACAATTGTATGAATCTATCTCTTCGCGTCGTCGCCTAACAACGCGACTCATTTAGATTGCATATTTTATCTTTGTTACAAGAACGTTTAGTTAAAATAAAAACCTATTATAAAACTCAGTTCCTTGTCGAATCGGTATCCCGGACTTTATTCGCGAACCCTGCTTCCCGACGAGCTAGTCCGTCGCAAAAAATCAAGTCATATCAATTTTTATTCATAAATTATACATAACCATACATTTAAACATAATGTAATACAAATAAACAAAAAAAAAATATAAATATGATACAAATGATACTTCAGGAAAATTGTTCATTTTCAAGAAAATATCTGTTTCTTCTTTTTCTTACAATATAGAAAACCTTATATATGACATAAGCTGCATTAGAAAGTTTGTTACTCTAATTAAAATTATATATAGTATACTAATTGTAATGACAAATCAATCAACGACGTTATGGTATTCTGCACTTTTATGACTAAGAAACCACGAATATGTCAAAATGTTTTTCTGCCGAAATTGGCACTGGATTTTGTTCAATAATGAATAGATTATGAGATAAACTGTAATTACATTTATTAATTAATAAAATAAAGAAATAGAATTAATTATAATACAAATATAAATTACAATCTATTACATGATAATACCATCAATTTGATATATTAAACACATGTACTTTTAAAGTAATTAAAAAATAATAACGAAATACCTTGCAGAGATATAAAAATTTCAGATCTTGTAAAACGTTCAATTATTTTACATGCAGCTGAGCGTAATAAACAAAAATGTTTTAATCTTCATTGATGTAATTTTGAACAGTATTTTCTACATATTTTGATGTGATGAATACGCGGTATATCTTTTAATTCTAATTACTAAATGTAACATTCTCCCATCAATATCTAAAATGTAAAAAATAATTTTTTTATCAATAAATAATTATTAATATTAGCATTGGTATTTATATTATCAGTAATTCTATTAATAAACATTTCATTTTACTAAACAAAGTATAATACTAATGACTCTATAATAGCATAGTATACAGCGGATATGCATTCGTTAACGTGCATTGTTTCAATTGACTTGTTGTCTCAGTAATTCGAGGGAAACGTTCTACACTTTTAAGACGGTCTGTTACGCACACAATACGTCTGTGTATCGTATTTAATACGAGTATTAATTGAAAAAGTATTGTTCGCTGCGTTCGAGAATTATTGTTCAAGTTGTTGTTTAAGATGCCGCAAACTTCGAGAACACCATATAAAACCCGGTTTACAAGCAGGCAGCTGGAGAAAAGTACGCAACAACTGCAGAAGGAAGTGGAAATTCTCGGTTTGCAGGGTGACACAAACGACCGAAGGAGCTGTATAGAAGCGTTGCAGGAATTTTACAACAGAGAACAATCAATGAAACTGGTATTCGATCCCGTGCCGGGTACGTCCAAAAATAACGATGTTATTAATGTTTCATCAAAAGACAGTACAGATACCGCGCTTCAAATGGAAGCTGTAATGAAATCGGTTACTAAACTACAGGAACAAGTAGCATTGCTTTTTCAGACAAAAGAGAAGAGTGAGTCGCAAATTATATCCTCTCGTATATTGTCTGAAGCAAGACAGTGTTCATCGTCACCACAGTCGCTGAGGCATATCTCTCCGAGACGATCTGTTAATCCAGTGCAGCATTCAACGCTTCGATCAACATACGAAGATCCGAATGTATCTCGTCGTATTACACTATCCACTGTGACACCAGCTCAAGCTGTTCAGCTTGTTCAGTTATTATCGTCGCAAATACCCGAATTCGGAGGAACAGAGGAAGAAGACGTTAATATATGGATTCGTCGGATAGAACGCGCCTCCAGAATACATGACGTATCAGAAGATATTACGTACTTGGCTGCATCGAGCAAGCTAACCAAAGAAGTGGTTTAATATCAGCCCTGATTCGGTGTTAGAATCATGGGGAAACTTTAAGGATGCTGTACAGAAGAGGTTTGAACGACCTGTTTCTTACCAGGCTGTTGTGCGCAAAGCTGAAGGTCGTACGTGGAACCACAACAAGGAATCATTTCACGAGTACGCAACAGATAAGCTCGTCATGCTGCAAGGTCTCAAACTTAGTGATTCGGATGCCATCCAATTTCTCATTTCCGGCATTAATAGTCGTGCTGTTCGAGCAACCGCCTCTCTTATAGAGAGAGATACCGTTAGTAACTTCTTACAAAAAATGCACCACGTCGCAGTTGCCACTTGTGATTGATCCAGCCGATCACCCCAGTCGACGCGAAAGGCCAATAGAAGTTATTCGCCTTCCAAGAAGAAGGATGTCTTGCCGAAGGAATCGTCTAAAGAATCCGGGAAGAATTTATTCTGTGCGTATTGTCGGCACAAGGGTCACACCAAGGAACAGTGCTATCGGCTAAAGCGGAAGGAGCAGTTACCAACTGCTGCCTCCTCTTCAAGTTTTGTCGCAGCGGTCGAGGCCAAGGTGGAATCCGTTGGCAAATCTGTACCAGGCGTCAACGAGTAAGAAGTGTCATTTCCAGTAGCAACCGTTAGTGAGTCAACTAACAACAAACGTAAACTGGAAACCAGTAGATCTACTGTTACGGTCGTATTATTAAATAACATTGCATGTAGTTTAACCGCATTGTTAGATACTGGAAGCCCAGTTTCGTTTATATCACCTAATTCGTTTAAGCAATTTTTCAACACGACAAATATTCAGATTAATCAACCGTTGGTAACCTATAAATCTCTTTCAAACCTATAATTCAATACCCATTCTAGGTGTTGTTCTTCAAATATGAGTTTAGAATCTCTTCCTAATTTTATGGGAGAAATTGATTTGCTAATATTTCAAAACGAGACATTGTCTGTTGATCTTATAATTGGATGTGATTTTCTTGCACGACATAACATTGACGTTCATTATTCGCCTGCTAAAGGAAATAGAGTTCAATTATTTAACGAAATTGCTTTTGCAGATTTTCAAGATTTTAGCCAGACTTGCTACTTCTCGGAAGTATTACCAAAGATTGAAACCGATTTTGGTCCTAAAACAGATTTGAAGGTTGAACAATTAATCGAGGAAATTGAACATACTGATATCGCTCCGATTAACAATGATCACGCGGTTAAGATCTCATTGAAGGATTCTTCAATTTATTCATTTTCGCCCAGAGCAATGCCTTATAGACAACAAGCGGAAATTCGTAAAATTACAGACGACCTGTTAGCTCGAAACATTATTCAAACGAGTTCGTTTCCATATTGCGCGCGTATAGTTCTGATTAAAAAGCGTAATGGATCTTTACGTTTATGTGTAGATTTAAGACCGCTCAATCAACGTGTAATTAAGCAAAAATGCCCATTTCCACTAGTGAAAGATTGTCTAACCCGTCTTAAAGACAAGACTATATTTACTTCGTTAGATCTTAAGGACGGCTTTCATAATATTAAAATCCACCAGGATTATACTCAGTATTTCGCATTCGCTACTCCATACGGTCAGTATGAGTACAAAATGTTACCCTTTGGATACTGTGAAGCACCCGCTGAATTTCACAAAAGACTTTCTCATATTTTACAACCTTTTATCAGTCGGAATTTATTATTGGTTTACATGATATCCTTATACTTACGAGTTCAATAGATGAAAATCTTTCTGTTTTAAAGAATGTTTTGATCACTCTTAAACAATATTCCTTTAAATTAAACTACGAGAAATGTTCATTCCTGAAAAGGGAAATAGAGTATTTAGGATACATCATTTCGTCAGAGGGATATACTCTTAGTCCTAGACACACAAATACTATAAGAAATTTTCCTCAACCCACTAAAGTTGTCGAGGTGCAACGGTTTCTCGGTTTAACAAACTATTTTCGAAAATTCGTGAAGGATTATGCTCTCATCGCCAAACCATTGTATAACCTCATCAAAAAGTCTACTAAATTTTGCTTCAATTCTAAATGTATTCAGTCATTTAACCTTTTAAAAAATTTGTTGATTTCGTTTCCAGTTTTAAGGTTGTACAATCCGGATGCGGAGACTCAGCTCCACACTGATGCTAGCTCTATAGCTCTTGCTGTTATCTTAATGCAGAAACAAAATAACGGCCAATTCGCGCCTATTGCTTATTACAGTCAGGCCACCAATAAGGCTGAATCGCGTTATCACTCTTTCGAATTAGAGACCCTAGCATTGGTCAAATCTATTGAGAGATTTAATATTTATCTTTACGGTATGGAGTTTACCGTCGTAACTGATTGCTACGCTTTAGTTTACGCGTTAACCAAAGCTAACTTAAATCATCGCATTTCAAGATGGGTTCTCCACCTACAAAACTATTCGTTCAAAATGATTCACCGACCAAATACAAAAATGGTTCATGTGGACGCTTTAAGCCACATTGTAACTTTAGTATCGTCACTTCCATTGGAAAGGGAGCTGGAATTTCGGCAACTAAAAGACCCTGTTATTAAACAAATTGCAGCTTCTCTTCAGCAGGTATTGAGCAAGAAATTTGAACTCATAGAAGGTCTTGTCTTTAAGAAAGGTCCGGACAAACCACTTTTCTATGTCCATTCTATGATCCGGAATCTATGGTTCCGAATCTTATACGTCTCTACCATGATAATTTCGCTCATTGCGGCCCGGAAAAAACTATAAAGGGTGTTACCACCACGTATTGGTTCCCTTCATTAAGAAAGCGAGTACATAATTATATTGATAATTGTATCACTTGTATTGAATCAGAAACGTTTTCAAACCTCGCGCACTCTTAATACTTCTGTTAATCTTACGCGCGGTCTCTTATGTGTTACAATAGATAGAGCTACAACCGCGCCTCCTTCTGTTTTTATATATATCCGTGCAGCGACAAGCGCCTTTTAGTTAGTCTCTCATGTATGTCTCTTTTTGTAAAGACGTATCGTGCACGTGCGGAATAAAATTCTTTATTTTTCACTCAAACCTCATTGCTATTATTAATAAATACAACAACTTGCTTACTAGCTAATTCAGCGTCGAATTCTCGCGAAGGCGAAATGCAGATCACTGACCGAGCATCGGGTCCATTTCAAACGATCCATATGGATCACTATGGCCCCATTGATTTGACTGAAAAGAAGAACAGATACATTTTTCTGATTATCGATTCGTTTTCAAGATATACCTGGTTTTTTCCTGTGAAAACAACAACTACTAAAGAGGTTCTTCTACATTTGAATTATCTATTTAATATTTTCGGAAATCCGAACCGTATTATTTCGGATAGAGGGAAAGCTTTCGCTTCGCAAGAATTCGAAACCTTTTGTAAAAATCGAGATATAGGCCACGTCTTAGTTGGAGTCGCTGCTCCATGGGCCAATGGACTCATAGAACGGGTGAATCGATTTATGTCATCATCTTTAAAGAAATTAACGGATGAATTGCAAGAATGGGATGCTTGTTTGGACACCGTTCAATATGTAATCAATAATACTTATCATACCTCCTTAAGAGTTACACCGTCAAAGATTCTCTTAGGCTACGAATTGCGCAATCATCCTGATATCAAACTAGTCAATTGTTTAAATGAAGTTGCTAAGTCTGAATTAAACTGTGATGAAGCTAGACTATCCAGCCAGGAAATTGCTTTTCAAATTGACAATAAAATAAAAAATTACAATAAAGTTTATTATGATAAACGCCATTTAACGCCCCGTCTCAGTATAAAGAAGGAGACTACGTTCTCATTCGAAATGTTACGACACCCGGTACTTCTGCGAAACTACAAGCTAAGTATAAAGATCCCTATATGATTGTTAAAGCCCTTAACAAGAATCGCTATGTTATTGCAGATATACCAGGGTTTAACATAACCCAGCGTCCGTATAACTTGATCTTATCGCCGGATCGAATTAAGTCATGGGTTAAACCCCTTAGTAAGACTGATTAGATTTATTTGTGTTCATTTGATTTAGCATATAATCTTATTGTATTCATATATGTATAATTTAAGTTTATTAAGTTGACTCTTGCAGATCGGTCCTTCCGTTTATTAATTAATATTAGTATTTCTTTTAGTTAGTTCAATCGTTTGGGACGAACGAGACTTGCAGAATGGCCGAACTGTAAGAAAATTCTATTATTTTGAACATCGCGCCTTTCCGTGGCGCGACACTCTAGAGGAGAAAGGCTTCTAGCGCCACCATTCTCGCGGCGCTAGTGCGCAGAGTTCGATGTATCGATCACGATCGATACGAGAGAGCGACGACAAAGGAAAGAGAGAACTCGGACGATGTTATTGTTGCGTGTATGTGTGCGAAGTAAATAAAGTGCTCAAGTAAATAAAGCTAAAGTAAATAAAGCTTTGTTCAAGAAGTACGCTAATAAACGATACAGACGTTCCAAACCCTTATTCCTGACATCTCAAAAGATACCCTTACAATAAATACACTTATTACATACAATAATTACATTACTACAGAACTCACTAGAACTGTAGGGTAAAAAATATAAGTAATACGATAAAATCTAATATAACAACGAGGGAGAAACATTAATAAAATAAACAATTAACATAAATATAAATAAATAATGTTATATAAATTATTCGAATAAACAAGTCAGTTCTTAGGTCAAAGTCAAACATTATCGTAAAGTTCATATATTAAAATAAATTCAATTCATGTATTGTTCAATGTTAAATTATAATATTGCTAATCCTCTTTATCCTAAAGATGCATTCCTCTTTTGTTTGCAAGACAAATTCGAGTCATAAACAAATAAAATTACGTGTATAAAAACTCTTAACGTAATAAAAATTCTAGAATTCACTGTCCTAAACTTGTATGTATAGTAGAAAGAACACATAACAAAAATCAGTGATTCAAAGAAAAATTGTTATATAAATATATGTAGCAAGTATTACGGTAAATCGTTTTCTTTTAGTTCTCTAAATAATTCAAGTTGGCAGCGTTACCGATGTAAGTTGGTAGCGCGGGTAGAACGTCGAGAGACGAGCAGTGTATGTCGAGCCGCAATAAAAGGTAGCTGAGATTTTATACTGAGATCGGCGTATATTCTTTTGACTACCTATCGACATTGTATTTCCCCGCTACAATATCAGAAGTGGGATCGTAATGAATCGAGTGAAGGATCCGAAAAGTGAGTGCCGTAAGTAACTGCCAGACAATTCAGTGGGGGAGATTGCACGGCTAGCGAAAAGTTACGTTGGGTAACCGCCATATTGAAAGGAGGCACGCAGTGTACGTATGCATTGCTTCGTGTAGGCTTCCGGACATTCTAACGAAGCATGGACCCGAACAAGTTCAAGGTCACTCAACTAAAAGACCAGTTGCAAAAGAGGCAACTATCGACGGTCGGAAATAAATCAGAATTGATAGTGAGGTTGCAAGAGGCAGACCCTGAAGGGCATTGGATGCAAGAGTGGAGCGAGCGCAGTGTTGTCAGGTGGAGAGAATACGCGCGAAGAGAATGTTCCAGCATCGCCGATGCTGTTGCTAGGAGAGCTAGTAGGAAATGTTCCAGCACCGCCGATAATAACGCAAGAAGAGACGGGAATCCTAAGGTGACGCTCGAACTTGATCGAGGTCGATAATGTAGAGCAGAATTCTGAGGTATAATATTATAAATTATGAAATTGGCTTTACAGAATACAAAATCCTTTTGCAGGATTAAAGTACACGCAAAAATGAACCACGCGAGTATCGATTTCACATAAAAAAACAAACAAAATTTAAAAATATTACTTATTTGTACTTGTAAAATTTCATTCCATATAATCTTTTTTTCTAGCCTTCTAATCTTAGTTTCAATTGCACAATATTGTTCGTGCATGTTGTCCCTACCACGCCAACATCTCATTCTGCATATATAAACTGTAGAATTTTTGTGTTCAGTAAATATTATCGTCAAGTGGCAGTAATATTTTTAATTTTTAATCGTTTCTTATATGAATCGATACTCGCGGAATCCATTTTTGCGTGTACTTTAATTTTGGAAAAGGATTTTGTATTCTATAAAGCCAATTTGATAATTTCAAGGAATAAAAAATATCAATGCTCGATCGGTAATTATGTCACTTTAGGATCCTCTTAAGGGGATGCTGGAGTGACGCTCGAACTTGATCGAGGTCGATAATGTAGGCGCGAGAAAATGTCGGTATTATCGACATTTCTACTTCCACGTTCTGTCTACGATTTATCTTAGGAGCGAGAAGGTGTGTGTGGAACTCACACTAAAGAGACGGCAGGCGCACGCCGTGTGCGTGTGCGCTCGCCGCCTCGCTATTTTTAAAGTAAAAGAGGACAGATGCTTTGTTGTTCTGTCCTTCTCGCTCTTATTGTATGATTCTCGACGATCCGAGATGGCTCGAGCGTCTGAATTTCGTTTCAATACGCAGTGCAGGGCCGCCCATACGAATTGTGGTCCCCTCTCAAGTAGCGTCCGCTTACTTATGAGCGTCCTTGCCTATTGATAACATAGCGAATGTTACAACATATGTATATACAATATATATGTGTAGAATTATTTCTTCTAAACATATATATCCCGGTAAAAAATTATTTAGACAAGAACATATATAAATATATGTAATTATGTATCGAATATGTCCATATGTGCTCATATATGTTTTTTTTTTGTATAATCTTTCTTCGTATATATACGAGAACAAATAGATATAATCAGATGAGTAAATATATATAATTAAATGTGAAAAGATATTATAAAATATATGATTATATATAATATCTGAAATTGGCACGATATATATTATCTTTATATTATTATATATTATCAGATGAAATTACACATGTTCTAAGATCTTTTTGGATTTAATTATATATGGCCAATTATACATCATCTTTTATAATTACATAAGTTGAGCTTTTCTCGGGTATACTCGTTATCACTTCTTATGTAATTATATAAGATTGTATATATATATATATATATATATATATATATAAAATTGGCCATATAGAATTAAATATAAAGATCCGATGACATATGTAATTTTATCTGATAATATATAATAATATAAAGATAAAATCATATCGTCAAATTTCGAATATTATTATATACAATCATATATTTAATAAAATCTTTTCACATCTAATTATATATATTTATATCTTTTTCATAAAACTCATTTTTTCTCGGGTAGGAAAAATAAAAAGAATTAAAAAATAATTTAAAAAATCATTTTCGTATTTCTTTTTTATAGAAAAGGTAGTTTGAATGGGAGAAATGAGAAAAAATTGTTTATATATAATTACGTATAAATGTAACAATGGCAATTATATGTATAATTATATATAAATTACATTTATACAGGATTATATATAAACAATCTTTTCTTATTTCTTTAAACTTTCTTTTCTATAAAAAAGAAATGCAAAAATGATTTTTAAAATAATTTTTTAATTCTTTCTATATATGCGAAGATTTTACAAAAGAAAAGAAACATATATGAACATGTATGGACATACTTATTTATGATAAATAATTACATATATTTTTTATATGCAACATTTTTTACCGAGATGTATGTTTTCCAGATATGTAATGTATTGTAATATGTGCATATATATATATATATATATATATATATATATATATACAATATATACACATATTTATATACACCGGGTGAGCCTGTTAAAGTGTTACAGACTCATATCTCGGAAACGAAGCATTTTAAAGAAAAATGTTTCTGATAAAAATTGTATGGCTTGAAGGGAGACATAAGATGGTTCGTGTAATAGTCACTTTCCCTTATGTTCAACACTATTTTAGGTCAAGACGTTACATGTGCCAGCATATATTAATACATTGCACATACATATTTATTCTATCTCTTTTTATTAGTAAAATGTAGTAAAAGAGATAAAAATTATTCTCTCTTATACTTGCAAGAAGTCAGCCCACGATAAACGCCTCTGGTATTTTCTTGCAAGTAGCCAGCCCACGATAGACGCCTCTGGCATTTTCTTGCAAGAAGCCAGCCCACGATAAACGCCTCTGGCATTTTCTTGCAAGTAGCCAGCCCACGATAGATGCCTCTGACATTTTCTTGCAAGAAGTCAGCCCACGATAAACGCCTCTGGCATTTTCTTGCAAGTAGCCAGCCCACGATAAACGCCTCTGACAATTAGCACTACTAATACTATTATTACTATTACTATTATAAATATTTGTATTTTCTGCTTTTATTATGTTATTATATACATAATCCTATTGATATTGAGATTGATATTGATATTGAGAATACAGAATGGGCCTCTCCAACGCCCATTCCCGTGAGAACGCAACCAATAAATTTTCTCCGTCTCTCCGATTTTGCATGCCATCTGATTTTTCGAGATGTGTGCGCAGTAACGCATTTGTTTTTTTAAGAAGTATTTTGAAAGTAGTGTTTACTACTGATGCACACGTGGTAGTAAATGTATTTTTTTACTATCATTTCTACACAATATATATTACCATATAAAAAGTAAATGCCATTTGAAAATTAAATTATTATTTTGGTCTTTTAATGGCATTATGTTGAAATTATTTATTGTCTAGGAAACGGTGACAATTCCTCCTTGTCTATAATATTTATAAAATGATGTCTCATTAGCTCGACGTCATTGGAATATTTTTCGTGACAAGGACTTCCTCCCAAGACTATAGTTGTGGCGAAAGCAGCAGCATAAATTCCACAACTTGTACTATCTGGTTGTCTGTGGACCTTTTCAAATATTATTTCACTTACGTTTAATTTTGGAAAACGTTTGTGAATATAATTTTTCTCCTCTTGTACTAAGCTTTTGTATGTACAGCCTGGTATGCTATCAAATACATGAAGTTTGGAGCCATTAAAATAAATACATCGCCAGTGATTAGTACAATTGCCTCTAATAATTTGTAAGCTTTTGTTACTGTCACTAGCTGTAATTAGCTCAGGGTATTGTAAGTACTGAACGCTTTGCGTTTCAAAACAAGAAGTTTCTCTTACTACACGTAAGAATTGATCTAGCGATTCGTCACTTAATTCTTCAGTTAATTTTTGTTTCTTATAACAACTGATTATCATACAATCATCATCTTGCTCAATATTTGAAGCAGCGGCAGATGATATTTCCGAAGAAATATTACATTCTATATGTTTTCTCTTTGGAACAGATTCTTCCAAATTTTCACTTTTTATATTTTGTCGCTCAATTTGTCGACTGTTTTCTTGTTTAGATGCATTTTTAGCTTCTTTAGCTTTTATTATATATTTTGGCTCTCTAATTGGCATGCGTCTGTTATGGCGACTGTCCAAAATTTCTGGAAGCATGCATTCATAATAGAAACGTGATAGTAAAGGCACCATTTCTTTTTGCCAAAAAGCATTGTCTTTTTCTACTTACACCATTTTTAAACTTTTTGGCGTCCACACAGTGAAAACGCAATATTCTCGTTGCGTTATGTTCAACTGGCCTTGAACTTGATAAAAGAATCGGTGATTCCGATTCATTTTATCTACATTTTTTTTATCAAATATACCTCTTATTTGAGGCAATTTTGTTATAGCTTCATCAACTGTATAATTTTCAGCTGACAAAGGACATTTTATTTCTACTAGACCATCTTCATCGATAAGTCCATCAGGAGAAGCTCCCAAAAATGGATTTTCATAATCAATGAATAATCCACATGGTTTAATTTCTTTATTTAGCTTTAGAGCTAACTCTTTTCTAGCGACTTTCTCGCTATTGTGACCATATCTCATGGCTGCATTGTCAAATGGAGGATATAAAATGCTTTTTACAGACGCTGCACAAGAGGTTGTTAGTCTCATACGACATACGGTTCCAAAATTGGATGCCGTTAACATTTTACTTCTATATGATTGCCACTGTCCATATTTATTTTGGTCTCTTGTCTGCTGTTCAATTTGATCCCTATTTTTTGCATTGTTTACCAACTTTTCAATTAATTCTTTTTTAACTACTAGATATGCGCGATCCGACATATCTGATTGTTGTGATTCTGGACCATAATAGCAATCTGTTCCAGACTCTCGTTTTAATTTCTTTGGCTTGCCATGTATTTGTCGAGATGCTCTAGTTCTTGCAACTTTATTTTGTCGACGTTGTTCTAAATTCTTGATAACTGGAGGAACAACTTTACACATGTTTTCGTGCACTTGCGTTAGAACTTGTTGCGTATTATGCTGCACAACAGCTGCCGCAATTCTTGCATTGTACGAACCTCGTAGACCAAAATTAATGCGCTTTCCACCTATTTCCTTGCAGATAATTGAATTAAATGATTCTGCTGGATTGTTCGTTAAATTTAATAACAAACTATCGGAATAAGCGCTCAAGTGCATGATAGCACTTTCAATTTTTTGATATAAGCCGTGCAACTTCAAATACGGCACATGATTTCTTATTTTCTCATGAATTTCTTCGCATTTACAACCACGTTCTTTGCATCTCTTATGCTCACCAAAAATATGACTAGGAATGTTTAAGATATCTTTTTGCAATTCCGTTGCCTTATTCTGATTACATTGGCTTTCGTCTTTCCGTAAGGCCGCTGCTTCCAATACTTCTTTCCGCATTTTTAAAATGTTGCTTTTTACAAGATTTCTTAGCTGTACGAAGCCACGTTTTCTATTTTCTTTGGGCTGAACTGTCTCTGCCACGGCTTTTAATTTTTTGCAAAAATTGCGAGGCAAATGATTCGTGCATTCTATTTTTTTGACAGTCACCATTTGTTCGCTATACGGTGCGTTATTCTTAATGGATTGATATACACTGCTATCGCCATCAGCAATAACTGTTTTATATATCAATCCATGCATTTCAAGGCTATTTTTAAAACCTTCTACAATTGCATCGCTTTCCATCTTTGTGGAGCTGGCCGAGCTATCAAAATTTTTGTAACATTTGTGACTCTTTGGCTCCGTACCTTTTCGTTCCGCCATGTCACACACTGTACAAAATTTGTTGCGGATACCAACAAAGAGGACTTTCCTTGTGCGGTAACCAATTATGGCACCAACACCGGAAAGTGAATCGTAGGCGTGGCCATACGACCTCTTCATCCAACTACCATCCGCTACGACCGTTATATATGGAATGCCATTTATAGTTTCATTCCTCTCGAGAGCGAGTTGCTTTTCAAGTTCGCCTGCCATTTTCATATTTTCCAAGGCTGTTTTCTCAAACTCATCGATAACATCACTTCGATGTTTTATATAAGTCTTTTCAAACATACAAGGAATATTTAAACCCGCACAGGTTTCTTCCAGTTGGGCATAACCATTTCCAACTGTTATGGTTGTAATTACTGCAGCTTTATTTATATCTACAGTTTCAGGTTTTAAAGATTCAGACCAGATGTTGTCTTCATAATTGCACATTTGGCATTTGAAGAACAACTGTGTGAGTAACCCACGGCGATGAGAATTTACGAGTTTCCAATCTCTAAATTGGCATTCTATTCCTCGTATGTGGTTATTATATGTTCTGTGGATCTCATCCCACACAAAAGCAAGATCGACAATGCGACGGCTTTCAGGCTTGCGTTCTTGGATACAATTTGTATCCGGAAGGCTCTTTTCGATTACAAGATGTAATTTTCGCAATCATAGACATTTTCGTACGTACTTGCTTTTATTAACTCCAAGCATTGTACTTCCTTCCCAGTACTGATCTTCAAATCCGTTGTCCCGATTAGCGGTGATACTGATGTCGGACATTTCACAGATTCGTCGCCAGTACTAGACAATTTAGACTGTAAAAAAGCAAAGTCGACAATGCGACGGCCTTCAGACTTGCATTCTTGGATACGATTTGTATCTGGAAGGCTCTTTTCGATAACAAAATTGTTATCCTCGCAAGAGTCGACATTTTTGTACATACCTTCATTTCCCTGTACTGACTCTAGGCATTGTACTTCTTTGGTACTGCCTTTCATATCCGTTTCGCAAAACAGTAATTCTACTTCTGGCTGTTTAATAGAGTCATCACCAGTACAAGTAAATATTAAATCTTGAGTCTCCTTCAAGACCTGTCGCCTGAAAAAAGTATTGAAATTATAAAATGTAGATGATTATTCTTAATTAGACTTAAAAATATAATGTATTAATAATAATAATAATATACTTTAAAATAATTCTGAAAGAAGTACATATATCTTACAGTCCTCTGTTTTTTTTATTTTAATTAAAAATAAACTAAAAATTCGAGTAATTAAAAATCTATACATACTAATTATATGTACTAAAATAATTAATAATGTATACTAATAAAAACGTTTATTGTATTTTATTTTATTTTATATAACCAGCCTCTGGTTTCTTATTTAAACTAGCCGGCACACGATTGACGCCTCTGGTTTTTTATTTAATCTAGCCAGCACACGATTAACGCCTCTGGATTTTTATTTAATCTAACCAGCACACGATTAACGCCTCTGGATTTTTATTTAATCTAACCAACACACGATTAACGCCTCTGGATTTTTATTTAATCTAACCAGCACACGATTAATGCCTCTGGTTTTTTATTTTATCTAGCCAGCACACGATTGACGCCTCTGGTTTTTTATTTAATCTAACCAGCACACGATTAACGCCTCTGGTTTTTTATTTAATCTAGCCAGCACACGATTAACGCCTCTGGTATAAGTATTAAAAAGATACGTACATATGTAAATCTAATTTTTAATAAAGTATTATATTATACATAAAAAGAGGACTGCATTCTATTCAACGCTTTTTTCTTTCAGAATTATTAAAAGATTTATTCAAAATAACTTAGGCATATTGAAGTTATTAGAAACTTATTCTAACATAATGTGAGATAAAATAAAGATAAACATTTCAACTTAATTAATTAAGAATACATATAATAAGAATAGACACAAGAATACACATAAAAAGAATAGATATTATATAATAAGAATAGACATAAAAATAATTTCTTATTACCCACAAATTATAAAAGATATAAAGGGAAAAAAACATACCTTTTGAGCCAGCCTTTCTTTCGAGAAAGTCTACGGCTAGACAGATATGGTTTAACGTCACGATATTTCAGTCCCATTATAGGTATTCACAGAAAAAAATATGTATAAACAATAAATTAATTTGATATATTATATGTATATATAAATCTATTTCTAGTATACATATAAGTATATCAGTATGTATACACAAGTATGTATATAATATCTATATTTAAATATATATATATATATATATATATATATATATATATATATATACACACTAAAATAATAATTATTGAGAACTTTAAATGGGTTATGTTGCCACAAACGGCTTATTCGTATGACTGGTACAGATAGTTTAGATAGTGCACGCATACTAAGAGAAAGTATGCATATACGTATGGCACATTTATTGACATTCTTGTCGACGCAGTATAAATCCATGAGTGTAGTAATGGTTATCAAGCCAATCGAGGTCTCGTGCTAATGACATATTGACGTGGCACTCGGTGATTCGTTCGTACGTTTACCAATATGTCTTCCCGTTGCCCGCTGGATGGATGCAAACATCTCATCACCAGTGGAATGCCAGGACGCAGATGTAAGTACAAATATATTTTATTCTAATGATTATATGGATCCGTATCATACGATAAATATATCTATATTCATCATATGATACGGAAATCTAAATAATAATATCAAATTCTACATAACCTGTCCCACTTCCCTTTCTTTTGTATAATACAATCTTTTATTTATATATTACAGCCAAAACCGAGGGTGCTATCCCGTGAGACGGCCAGGATGGTGGGAATAAAAAAATTATCAACAAGTGCGTCCGCATCGCCTATTCAAAAAAACGCGCCCGTACCCTTAGTACAAGAAATTGGCTCCGCCCCGTCTACTCCTGAAAACGAGTCCGCCCCGTCTACAAAAATACATGTGTCCGCACCTCCAACAGGGATATGTGTCCGCACCTACACAGGGAAATGTTTCCACACCTCCTACACAGGGAAATGTATCCGCGCCTCCTACACAGGAATATGTGTCCGCACCTACACAAGGATATACACCCGCACCTCCTACACAGGGACATGTGTCCGTACCTCCTACACAGGAATATGTGTTCGCACCTACACAAGGATATGTACCCACACCTCCTACACAAGGAAATATGACAATACCTCCTACGCAGGTATATGTGCCCGCACCTACACATGGTTACGTGTCCGCATCTACACAAGGATATGTGCCCGTATCTCTTACACAGGGATATGTGTCCACAATGGCTGGACAAGGGTATGTGCCCATACCACCTGTTCAAGGATATGCATCTGTACCACCTGCTCAAGGATATGCATCCATACCACCTGCTCAAGGATATGCGCCCGTACAACATGCTTAAGGATATGCGCCCGTACAACCTGCTCAAGGATATGCGCCTGTACCACATGCTCAAGGATATGCGCCCGTACTACCTGCACAAGGATATGCGCCCGTACCACCTGCCCAAGGATATGTACTCGTACAACCTGCACAAGGACTCGTGCCCACACCGTCTGCACAAGGATATGTGCCCGTACCGGCCACACAAGCATACATGCCTGCATATTTTTAAAAAATATATATAAAACTAAATATTAATCTTTTTTATAAATTTAGAATTTTTATTTTAATATGTTATACGCGGTCTGCGTTTTATTAATTCGATATTATTCGCGAGAAAACGAAAATGTAATAACATAATATAAGTTTTATAAATAGAAATAAATAAAATACAAGAAACTATCCAACAAGGAGCAGTGTGCTCATCACGTGCTTTTGAAAGGAATTTAGTAATGTATGATTATACCAATTTAAAATGTATGATTATACCAATACTATTCGAAGAGACATCTTCGGAAAGCATATAATATATTTTTTTGTGTATTCATGAACTTAGGCACAAGCTCATGAATCATTTTTCACGGTACACGTTTAAGTTTGATAATTTATATGAAAATATAACATGAAATAAAACATATATATTTCTATGCTTATATTTTATTTGTCTGTGATTTTTTGCTGCACGAAAACGACATCCTTCGATTACTAAGGGATCGCTAAATTAATTATAAGAAATCACAAACAAATAAAATATAAGCATAGAAATATATATTTTTATTTCATGTTATATTTTCATATAAATTATCAAACTTAAACGTGTACCGTGAAAAATGATGCATGAGGTAGTACCCAAGTTCATAAATACAACAAAAAATATATTATATGCTTTCCGAAGATGTCTCTTCGAATAGTATTGGTATAATCATATATTTTAAATAGGTATAATCATACATTACTAAATTCCTTTCAAAAGCACGTGATGAGAACACTGCTCCTTGTTGGATAGTTCCTTGTATTTTATTTATTATATATTTTATTAACGAAACTCGAGTGACATAGCATTGGAGAATGTAACTCTATTAATAATAATAACTGTATTGATCATATATGTATGACGTACATATTTTTTTTCGTTCAGAGCAGAGAAGTATCGTTCGTATCAAGTCTGCCCGTTATGATGTCATATTAGTTTAAATGAATATCCATACAAACATAATTCTTTAGTTTTTGGTATATATATATATATACATATATATATATATATATATATATATATATAA